>ML677379.1:9142565-9212142 GCA_007922305.1 Dermatemys mawii | reverse complement strand
CACACACACACACACACACACACACACACACACACACACACACACACTTCAAGATTGCCTGCTAGATTTTATTAGTCTGATCAGTGCAGAAAATTGATCTGTTCTTGACCAGCTGCTTTTGTCTCCATTACTACAGAGAGAAAGAAAAGTCACTCTGAAAACCCTGCCTTACTGTGTTTCAAATAATACAGATTATATCATAGAACTTTTTTTTTTGTTTTCTTTGTATGACATCTTGTGTGTAGTCAGTTTCACAGTTTTTTCCTTCTAAAGCAAGTCTGTTTTCCCTGTTTGCGTGGGTCTTTCATACAGGAGAGAAACACTTTAAAAATGGGAAAATGCAATTGTAAAATCACAAAATTGGTGAAGGTCTCAGGCCTTGTCTACACTACAAAGTTTTGTCAGCAAAAGTTATGCCACTTTAATTAAAGCGCTTTAATTAAAACCACCACTGCATGTCTACACTAGCTCCTTTTGTTAGCAGAGCACATCCAAACTAACAGCTCTTGCATGGGCACAGTGAGCAGTGCACTGTGGGTAGCTATCCCACTGCAGCGGGCAGCAGGAAGGGTTTGCAGTGCCTCATGAGGCAGGTATAGCATCACACGATGTAGGTTTCTCAATCCCATCATTCTAGAGGCGTCCTAGTAGATTGTCAGGTGCTTTTTCACCTGAAGTGTGTGTTGGAGGTCAGGGGGAGAGGAGAGCGGCGTGTCTGGGTCGGGGAAGACAGCAAGCTGACAGACCTATCCTGAGATAGAGGGAGGGGGACACCTCCCCACACACACACACACCAGCCCGAGCTCTGCTCAGCATAACAGTCTCCCCTAAAGCAGCCTGCTCTGCTTGCCTGCTGTGGTTCTGTGATTCCCTCCGAATTCTCCCATAGCCTCCTCAGCTGCCAGGAGCGGCATCCTGAGTAGCTCTGTGAGCTTGGATGCTGAGGAATGTCAAAGCAGCACAGCAGTCAGTGTAATCCCCCTGCCTGCCCCAGTGTTCTTAGTGCAGGGCAGAACTGGAGCATGCCACACTGATTATTTGCTCTTTGTTCCCCAAAGGGAGCAGCATGCTCAGCTCTCAGATACTTCCCAAAGCTTTGAAAGGGGAGGGGAGCATGCCAGTGCAGGGCAGCAGAGATCAAAACAGTGAGCAGAGTGGTCAGGGCAGGCATTGTGGGATACTTGTGGAAGCCAGTTCTGGGGACAAAACAAACAGCAGTGTCTGCACTGACACTTTGTTACTTTAACTTTGCAGCAAAAAGCTTTATGCCTCTTGCTGAGGTGATTTCATTTTGTCGGCACAACAGCAGAGTTTTGCCACCAAAAATAGCTTTGTAGTGTGTACGCCTCCCCTGTTTTTCAGCAAAAGGCAGCTTTTGTCGGCAAAACTTTGTAGTGTAAACAAGGCCTCAAATTGAAACTAGTTTTAAATAATTCTGGAATTAACTGCATTTTAAGCTAATTGTGTCCCTTTAATTATTGAAACCTTGTTAGATTAGGCATCATTGCTAACCTTTAACTGAAGGAGATTTGTTGGATTTAAAGACGACAAACTTGACACCCAGATTTCTGCATTGTATGCTCTGTGTGATGGTGTGCGTTTCTTCCTTGTACAACGCTAAGAGTTAAGGAGTCAAACAGTAACTAAATTTGTTTTCCGGTGTCATCTTAAAATAAATCGCAAAAATGTAAGTTGACTTTGTAATAGAGAGCTCACTTATTGGTCATTCTTTAAAATGAAAATTTCATTGTAATGAGAGAATAGTACTGATGATTTCAGAGATGTTCTCTGTAATGCTGTTTCTAATCCTGTGGACGAGAACGTGTTTTTTTTTCTATTCCACTTCAGGTGATTGAGGCTTCAGATATAGTCCTGGAGGTCTTAGATGCCAGAGATCCCCTGGGCTGTCGGTGCTCACAGGTGGAGCAAATCATTGCTCAGTCTGGAGGAAACAAAAAGCTACTACTGGTGTTAAACAAAATTGGTAAGTGAAACAGTCTGTTTTGTACAGATATTTAGTCACGCATGAGATTCTGTGTTAGTATATGACGAGTTCCGAAACTTGGTTTGCGGCTTGTTCAGGGTAAGTCCCTGGCAGGCCACAAGACACTTTGTTTACCTGACCGTCCAAGGTACAGCCTCTTGCAGCTCCGAGTGGCCGCAGTTTGCCGTTTCCGTCCAATGGGAGCTGTGGGAAGCAGTGGCCTGGCCCACACCGCTTCCCGCAGCTCCCATTGGCCAGGAATGGTGAACCATGGCTGCTGAGAGTGGCCATACCCCAAACAAGGGGCTTATCCTGAACAAGCCATGAACCAAGTTTGGGAACCCTTTGTATACGAGCTATGAGGAAGATACTAGTGTGGTCTGAGATATCACTGATGACTAAGATCCAACTCTGAGCTCGCTGTCTTGTTCAAAGGATTACACTTTCCTATTTTTATATGTTCTCCCACCTCTTACTGTGTGACAAGATCCACACAAACTGGTGAAACTGACTATTGAATGTTTGTTTGTTTTTAATGGTTGCAACTGATCACTTAAGAGCAAAAAGATTCAATATTAAGGACAGAATAGCATTCTCAGAAGTGACTGGATAATCTCACATACTATACCAGCTACTGTGTGGAACAAAAGCTCCTAAGACTATATATGATATTAAAGACTGAATATAATGGCTGAAAATAGCAAGTAGTTCTTCAGATCCCAGCCTAAATAAATTCCATACAGTGACACTTGAAGTTCATTAATGTGAAAGGTCTGTATTCCTTTCCAGATCTGGTACCAAGGGAGAACTTGGAGAAATGGTTACGTTATTTGAAGAATGAGTTTCCGACCGTCGTTTTTAAATCCTCAGTGCAGTTGAAGGACAAAAGCGTGGTAAGAGCACTGCTGTCTCTCTCTCGTGTAAGACTGAATCATGTGTGTGTCGCTGGGTTGAAACATGATGAAAAGCAAGGACTCTTGACAGGAAGATGAAGATTGCAAGATCCAACTCTGATTTCTCCCAGTTAAAATACAAAGTTTTACTGATTTGTGGGATTTTTTTTATGGCCGACTGGCTGTGCTGCTGCAACTGATGCTTTTGGCTTGGTGGGAGAGTGATGAGCAGTCTTAGAACTTTTCTGCTTGGGCTGGGGAAACTTCACAGATGTTGGTGAATTCTTGCTTCAATACTGCACACTAATTATGACTAGAAAATTGCATTGAGGCAAGGCAACATACTAAGGATTTGTACTGAAAGAGACGCAAATGGAATCAGCATTGAATGAATGAGGAAGTGCTGAAATCCAAGGTCTTGTCTACAGGAGACCATTGCAGTGGTTTAAATTGAATCTGTTTTTAAACCAATTTAGTTAAACTGGTTTAAGCCTCTGAGTGAACACTTATTTCCATCCTGAGCCTGTACATTACTGAGAGTGGTATTTGGAATTATTTCATGAAGAGTTGGGATAACAGAGGAGTCACCTGCCCGCCGCCCATCCCCATTGGGGTATGATAATACATATCTTTTGATTCTTGCATGCATTAATTTAAAACCCTAATAATATTTGTGTAACATTTTTCATCAGAAAGATTTAATGTGCTTTGCAAATGCACACTAATCTTCACTGCGCCACAGTGAAATAGACAAGCACCATCCTCATGTTGAAAGTGCAGAAACTCTGGCACAGAGATTGTGGAGCCCTTAGATTAATAAACAATTGCACATGCAAGTAATCCCACTGATTTCAATGGGACTACTTGAATGAATGGTCAGCAAAGTGGCTTTAAGTGACTTTCCCAAGGTCATAAAGTGATACTTCATCACAGCCAGGAATGGAAGCACAAGTCCCATTAGTCAGTTCACATTGCTAGATGCATGGTCTCCTGTAACATTTTGAAAGACTGCCCATCTTACTGCCAGTCAGTTCAAATGCACTTTAATTGGTATGTCATCAAGTCCCTTCCTTCTAACTGGAAGAAAGATGCTGTAAAGGCCATCCAACAGAGGGCATGAGTGGGTATAGAGGAGTAAAATGTACATTTGGATTCATATTTAACATCCCAAACAGTTGAAATGGGCCCATCCTATGTTTATACCTTTGAATTTTATAGCAGGAGAAGAAGCTCACAAAGAAAAGAGCTCACATTGGCTTGTCAAGAGGCAGCATGTGTTTTGGAAGTGAGTGTCTTTTGAAACTTCTTCGAGATCACTGCAAAACTCAAGACAAAGCCATTCAAGTTGGGGTGATAGGTAAGGTGTATTTTTTTTTTTCCTTACAAAAAACTGCAGTATAACACTCTGGCTGATATAACAGTGGATGCTTTCTCTCATCTCATGCTTTGAAATACATTGTGGCCTTTCACTGAATATTCTTGGGTTTGACATGGGACTTGGCATAGCGCCACCCGGGGATAACTCTTCCACTTTCTGTCCATCAGCAGTAGCTCTCTTGTGTGTGTCTAACATTAGTGACCAACTGATTGAATATGTGACCAGTCTGGCTATGGGAAGCACAAAAAAATTCTGATGCTAGTTAATTACCAGATTGAGTGTTAAACCAAGTCATGTAGCTCTTCTCAACCAGCATTGCCTCTTTTTACACTTCATAGGTCCTTGCTGTGTTTTTTAATTTAATTGATATCACTTTTCTTGTCCTTTTTATTACTAGAGTGAGAAATGAGGATATACACTTTGTCTGACTTTACAATGAAGACTTCAGATCCAACTCTGATCTCACTCTGACTACTATTAAAGCCAGTAGTTCTGATCTAATTTACGTGGACTGGGGCTTTTTGTTCAACTCTTTAAGGTATTTTTACCCTTTGTGTTTTTCTTCAGGTTTCCCTAATGTAGGGAAGAGCAGTATAATCAATAGTCTGAAGGAGATCCGTGCCTGTAATGTGGGGCCAGCTAGAGGCATTACCAAGTAAGTTTTAGTTTTGATAAAACCATTGGTTTTGTAGTTAGATTCTGATTACGTATGTTTCTTAGCTGTTTCAGTTGGTTACAGCATTCTCCATTGTCTGTTCTGATCAGTCAGTGTAACTGAGCACTACACCCTAAATTGCTGCTGCATTTCAGTGGTGGACAAAGTATGACCCTAAGGCCTGGTCTTCACAGGGGGCGGGAGAGTGGGGATCGACTGCAGATATGCAACTTCAGCTACGTGAATCAGGTAGCTGAAGTCTGTGTATCTGCAGCCTATTTACCTGCCATCCTCACGGGGGCAGCAGTTGGCGGCACGCTCCCCCATCGAATCCAGCTTACACCTCCGGTCAAGCTGGAGTTACGGAGTCGACAGGGGCAGCGCTGGCGATCGATTCCCTCACCACTGTAGTGAAGACAAGCCCTATACGTAATTCTTAAAGTGCAGTAAGACTCTGTGTGAAAGGGTCAGCTCACTTCTTGGTGCCTCCTCATGGCTGAGCATGGTATACCAACTCTGTCCTGTAGGGTCTGCTGCCACTCCTCTTGAGTGGCCTGTACCTATTCCTGTGACTTGGCCTTCTGGCCAGATCACTTTCAAGTCTCTCCTCTTTTGGGGGATAGTTCCTAAACAAAAAGCAAGGAGAATTAACACAGACAGAGTTAGTAGCAGAGGAAGGAACACCTCCCTCTCAGGGTGTATCAGGATCAGCCCCTCCCCTCAGGCCGTGGCTGTCAGGAAAGATACTGTCTTCCTTCAGCCCTGTCCTCAGGAGCTGAGGGTTGTAGCTCTGCTCTCTTCCCTGGTCTGCCCACAAGTGAGCTGTTCTGCTCCCTTTTAATTCTCCTCCAGCCTGTGCATCTCTTGCAGATGTGGCTGACTGAGCCCAGAGCAACTCCTTAACCCCTTGCTGCCCTGTGTGGAGTTTGTACACCCCATCACACTCAAGATTAAAGGCACCATATGCATTGTGAGAAGTTGTTAAAGAAAATTTGTTCTGAAGTATCAGGTTTGAGCCTATTCTGCTGGGAGTCAGGATTTTTTCCATGCCATATCCCATTGGCAGTACAATGAGTTAACTGGAGTCTAACATCTTTTATTTTTAATTCTAGAATACTGTCAATTTTTGTATTAATGTTGAGATAAATGCCTTGTCTCTAGACACAACCAATGCTCCTAAATCCGATTTAAGACAGGGGCTTGTCCAGTGGCTGCTTGTGCAGCTTATGAGTCCAGGGATAAGTTCTGATTTGCATAAAGAGCAGATTGCAGCCTTCAGATGATATGTAAGACTGCAGAGGCTACCAATATGTGATGCTTTTTCTCTGTCTGAGCGGTCAGTGACTTGTAGACTCCTGCAGCCATACCTTCTTATTAAAGACGAAGACACCCATGAGCCACCTTATAATACTTGGAGTAACATATGGCTAGCAATACTGACCCATAGAGGGGAAGAAGTTTTATTGGGAAAGATTAGACACTGTGCAGATTAAATAGGTGCTCCACCCAAGTCACTCTCAGTGAATCACTTACGCAGCCATGAGTAGGGTTTTGACACCTTGCCTCTTCCTATAATCACAAAGCTACTTTGCTTTAGATTTCTAGTTTACATGAAGCACATGATGATGCATTGAAACTGAGTTTGCATGAGGAGTTTGTATTCAATCCAACACTGAGCTTCATGTTTTGCTAGTTCTCATCCTTTAGCAAATGCTTTGTGGTGGTTAATTTATGTCGACTTACTGACAGGATGTATTTCCTCTTTCAAAGGTGCATGCAGGCAGTCCATATTGACAAACAAATCAAGATGATAGACAGCCCAAGCATCATTGCAGCCCCTTCCAACTCTGCTCTTGCTCTGGCTTTGAGGAGCACCACAGATACTGAAGAATCAGGAAAACTCTTAGATGCAGTAAATGCTATTATGAAGCACTGTAGTAAGCAGCAGGTAAGTTATTGCATGGCTCTGCTACCTACCTTATCTCATTCCGATGCATGTAGGTCCTGCATACTTTTATTGCTCCAACAGTAGGTGATCTTGCTTTCTGGCCTGCAAGGTTAGCTTTTGTAAAGGAATAACGTGATCTACTGAAAGTTGAATGCACAAGGTCTTTCAGATGGGAAGCTTCATTGACACAGAGAACCAACTTACTGGTGCTATATCTATGACACAAAATCTAACTCTTAATGTTGGCAGACAGGTAAAATGCACCAGATCCTCTCTGCCAGTTGCTGCTTTCCCCACTGACTCTTCTGACACAGTACGTTTTTATAATTAATTTGATGGAGTATAATTAACTTAGTCACATCGTTTTATTAGCAGAGTGAGAAATGAGGAGAAACTCAATGTCTTACTGTTACTCTGAAGACGTCAGATCCAACTCTGATCTCATTCTGAATGTTCAATGCTTTAAAGCCAATATCGATCTAATTGCCACTGAGGTCTACAGAGTTAGGTCTAGGTGGACCGCCATTGCTGTTTCCCAAGAGAGGTGAGAAAACTATACATGGATCAATTGGAATAGGAAAACTGACAGGAATACCCCTTTCTGTGGCAGCTGCATTTGCTGATGGAATAGCTACTCTTGCTCTGTAATGTGTAGTGCCAAAAGTAAAACAAAGGACTTCCCAACCATATCTCCTCCTTCCTCTGTGCATGCCTCCTCAGTGGGAACTAGTCTTAAAACAATGTGATGTATACTTACATTCCTAAAATCATGAGAGAACTAAATGGACCAGATTTTTAATGAACCCTTGTCCATATTGTTTTTTTGTTTCAGATGATGCTGTACTACAACATCCCAGATTTCAGAAACTCTGTGGAGTTTTTAACTTTACTTGCACAGAGAAGGGGAATGCTGAAAAAAGGAGGTGTCCCTGACACAGAGAGTGCAGCTAAATTACTACTTAATGACTGGACGGGGTACGGATGTTTTGATTCTGTTTCAGTATATGAACCTTTTTCACACTAACGCCAATCATTTTACAGCAATGTCACCAGATGCTCTGGGTACTAACAAATGACTGACAGGAGAGGTTTAGTTAAGTTGCTCTCTTCAGCCTGCTTCAGCATACTATACCAACGGGGTCATTGGTTGAACATGCTTGGCAGCAGAGCTACAGAATGGGATGGAGAAGGAGCTACTATTTAATTAATCTTTGGAACTTGCTTAGGAAAATGGAGTCAAGGTCTGTGTATACAGGGATCTACAGCAAGTTTGCTATCCTCTGCCACAGCACAGCTTCAGCCCAGTTTTGCCACAGTAGTTTTGTCCTTCCTTTGAAACACTGAGTCCATATAGTCCTCTTCCCTAGGTATGTGATGACAGCAGGGGGCGCTACTCCCCTGAAATGGATCTTTACTGGCTCCTGGTGGAGCAGATTACTGTCATGCCGGTGATAAAAGGTTCACAGTAATTATCTGCAATACACAGTAGTTTATTGAGAAGGAATTACACAAGCAGTAAAGGTTATATTAAGCACATAATTCCTATGTTAGACATTAAGTTCCTCTTAATAAGTCTCTCTTTCACAAACATACACACACAGCCTCAGTGGTAGCTCACGCAGTTCTTGCTTCGCAAACAGAGAAGGTGGATACCAATTTTTATAGACAGCTTCTTCCTCCTGGTCCGTTCTTCTCAGCCCGCTGGTCTGCCTCAGATTCCCTTGAGGCAAGGCCTTGGTTGCCTTCAGACCCCTCTGGTTCAGTCCTACTTGAGCCCACAAAACAGAGTTTTGCCTATTCTGTCTAGCAGCATCGTTTATTCAAGCGTCAATTAAGGAATTACAACCAACAGTAATTTACTTTGCTTGATTCGTATACTCTTTTCCCTCAAAAGAATCATGTCTTAAAATCATTCCCAGTGGGCATATGGTTACTAATTTTTACCTAATTAGTGTTTTTGAAAGAGTTGGGAGGTGGTGATAGTGATGGAAGATCACCCCACGTTTACTCACACATCAGTCATTCACTCTGGCTCTCTGCATGATGGCCTTGCTGTAAGGTCACTATAGCCAGCTCAACCTTTGTTCCATGCTGGAATTTATACATCTGATATTTACTTTTGCATGGCCCATGTTTGCAAATCAGTAGGTTCAATATCATTCATCCATGCAGACTTTGCCAGTCCTTCATAAAGTTTGCTTCTGCTTAAAGGGAACCTGCTCCCAGGATCCTCTGCAGCCATTCAGCCATGTTTAAGTAATGTCACATTATGTTCACACCATTCATTCAGTGTGGCCACACCAATTTCGCACTGTCCCAACAGCATGGATGGACCAATCACTTCTTGGGGGTTTTTTTGGGGCTGTTTTTTTTTAAACACTGGGGTGCCTTTAAGCATGTTGCTGGTTTTAGTTAGTGGGTTGTCAAATCCATTTTAATTCCAGTATTTTCTTTGTCCAGTGCCAAAGTCAGTTACCATTCATTGCTTCCTGTATCACGGAGTCTGTCACCACACCTCACCACGGAGGTGGTAGCGGAAATGCAGCAGGGTTTTAACTTAGAGGAGCTGGCAAAGGATAATATGAACACTATTAAAGGTTAGACTCCTTTGAAATGCACTGCCACAGTTATGGTGGGTACGGTTTTAGTACATAGCTCTCAAATAAGAGCCCTGTTTTAGAGACACATGATATAGCTGTAACCTGTATTACGTAGTCATTATTTTGTTTCTGCTAATCTGCATGAACCTTTTTTGAGGTGCTTGAACCCTCCTTTCTTTATACAGCCCTTCCCCTTAAATTCCTTATTTTGCTAAGTAATATTTTACCCAGAGTAAATAATATGCTGAAATCCAAATCCATCACTACATAGCTGCCTTCTCTGTATTATGTATTATGGGAAGAGTTGCTTCCTTGAAGAATTCGTCCTTGCTGGCACTGTTTCTCTATATGGATTTTTTTTAAGGTGGTGGTGATATGTGGCTATCCTTGCCTGGCCCTGACCTGAAAGACATAGTCCTCTGCATTCCCTGAAACTTCATTCTGGGGGCCTTCTTATAAGCCTTATAGGCATGCAGTCCCCTCTTTGGAGCAGCTTCCAGTGCTGGTTCCAGAATTCATGTTCCTGTAAGATTGAAATAGCTGTGTTGCTTGCACCTCCACTTCAAATCTGTCCATGTCTAACAATACATGTTTATAATAACCTGATGCTTCAGATTAAAATTGGGATGCATCTCCTTCACTGTAAAATTCTAGCATCCACACTGCTGTCAGTTTTAATCAGCATGTTGAATTTAACTAAATATTTTGAGTAAGGCTGATCTAGTAGTTAGAGTACAAGACATGGAATCAATTTTTTTCCCAACTATGCTACTGATTCACTCCAGGTCACTGGCTAAATCACTTAACCTGTCTGCATGAATTTCTCCCATCTTGAAAAGGGAAGGAAATGGCATGAGGAAGAAGCTATGTAAGATATTTTAACTAAGAATCTATTTGTATGGGCAGTTTCTGATAGTTTGTCAGACTGCTGTATTGTTAACTGATTGGTGACCATGGCTGTATCCTAAGGTCAGTTCAGAACTTGGATCCTCACTGCCACGCTTAAGTTTTATTTTCTTTCCTTTGGAGGATTGAAAGTTGATTCACCCCTTGGGAAATTGATACCCATATATATCTGTTAATTACATCTAGGTCCATCTATTTATTAACAGATATCTTTAATGTCTTTCACAGCTGTAAAATATCCCAGTCTGGCAAGCAGTATCGTTTTCCAGTCTTCTGGCTTGACAAATGGGACAATAGAAGAGAATGAACTAACTGAGGGAACAGAAGAGAATGAACTAACTGAGGGAACATCAGAACTGGAGAATATGGAACCAAGTGAAGAACGGGAGGATTTAACTGAAGATGACCAGAACAGCGATGAGGAAGAGGAAGTCGTTGAAGAGGCAAGACATAGCTGATAAAAACAATCGGTATCATGGCTTATAAATGGAGAAGGTATCCACTATAGAGGTGGCAGGGGAAATCATCTAATCTCTCTCACAGAGAATTTGTTAGCCTGGCTACAAAAAAGGGAGGAGGAGAGGTAGAGAACTTCATTGTTATGGTCAGGGAAGTGACCGCCTAAGAATGGCACTATCTTACTCAGATCTGTGCTTTGTGTCTGTGTCCTGTCTTCATTTTAATGTAAATTTAATGTAAATTTTAAAACCAATTGTCTCCTTATATCTGCAACAGCTCTGGAAGAATGAGCTGGATTTTATTCTGGCTCATGCATCAACCAAATTGTTAATTAAGTGTCGGCTGTAGAATTCTCAGAAGCACATCATGGTGATGATGCAGGAGCCAGATAGAATCCTGCTTGTCTTTCAGATCCTAGCATAAGTTTGTGGCACTAGTGCTTACCTGAGTGAATTTGCTACAGAATCATTGAGCAACAAACTTGGAACTTCATAAAGTTTATTTTTGTAATCGCTTTTTAAAACATTGAGTGGACAAAAGCTACTCAAAACGAATACAAGTTTCTTCAAATAACTTCTAGCTCCATTCGTTACTTGAAGAAATCAGAACGTTTTCTTTTAATCAGTTCCTTCTCTGGTAAAGTCTCCAAACTATTTGTTAACTATTCAGCTCTTCTTACACTGGAAGAATGAGTTTGGTGTGTTATCATGCCTGCCCCTTCTTGATATACTGGTTTATGGCAGTTTATCCAGTTTTAAATTTGAAGCTTAGCCATGAAGTGAAGTATTAAATGTGTTCAAATGTCTTAAACCTTCCCATGCTGATAAGAAAAAGACAGGTTTTGTTAAAGTGCTCAAAATATATGAAATCTGACCTTATTGCACTTGACAAACAATGGTTGAGCTGATGTGTTCCTAAAGCACAGTAAGAATTGATAAGAGTTGGTTTTTATAAAGTAGAGTGACCAGGCAACTCTTTAATAAGCTGCAAGCTGTAACTGGTTTACTATTTGTAAGAACTTGTGGTTTATGTAATTCTGGAGCCAGTAGGTTTGATTTCCCAGCTCTGCTGTGCCAATATAGTAACCCTAGTAGGGAAGCATTCACCTCTCTCCCATATGCCAAAATATCCACCTGTGAATGTCTGACCATGTAACAGAGGGAAAAAATCCTATTCATCATTTCACTGAGAAAGAAGCTTACCTCTTCCCCTTACTCAGTTTTTAGTGGTAATTCTCAGTCTGACTGAAGCGATCCTTGCCAAATTGTAATGTCTAATAATTCTGCATATGCTATTTGCCTGCCATAAAGAATTTACATCCTAAATGGGTTTTTTTAAAAAAAGAAGAAGCTGGGAGGTCCAGGGTGAAGCCCAATAGGATTGAGCAGTGCACTGTAGAACAAGT
The DNA here is from genome assembly GCA_007922305.1 of Dermatemys mawii. Taxonomy (NCBI): domain Eukaryota; kingdom Metazoa; phylum Chordata; order Testudines; family Dermatemydidae; genus Dermatemys; species Dermatemys mawii. The sequence continues at coordinate 9,199,914 of ML677379.1, read as the reverse complement.
TTCACTAGTTTGATGATTTTTTTCTTTTAAAGATTATCAGTGCCTTTGCGGTAATGGAGCTGGAAATGGTTAAAGCAGCCCATGCTTTAGCTGTATGCTCTAAATAAAAATATTTTAAACATTTAATAAAACTCTTTGAAATGGTAATGTGAATTGGAATCCATACACCTGCTGATCAGTCACTGAAACTATATAAGGAGCACGAGTTCTGTGGGAATGGTATATCTGTTATAGTAGTCTCCCATATAAAGGGAATTTTATTCTTACTGCTGACTGAATAAACCAACAACACTAATGCCTGTAACTTTGTTTTAGAAAAGTGACATTCAGACAAGCAGCAAAACAAATCCTGCAAAACTGAGTGTGGAGGATGAAAGCTTAGAAAAGCAACCAGCAGGTATGTATTTAAAGCCAGTGACTTAAGTAATAAATGCATCATTCTCTAACAATGGTAATCTGGTATTGATTGCAGTCTAACAGATTTTCTCTTCTGAAGGTGAACAGTCCCGTACTTCATCATTCAACTTGGATGAGACTGCTGATCAGGATGATTATGATTTTAATACAGATTACGTGTAAAGACAGAAAAACATGCACTCAAAGACCTAATTTTGAGAAGGGCATTGCTAACTTTCTAAGCAGCTATAAAAACTCTCTCCTTTGGCCTCTTTCAGTCCTACAGACCTTGTTTGCAAAAGGCTGCTGCCAAGACCCAAAATCTCTACTGACGTGAAATATTATACAGAATGTAACTTACATATGATTTTCAAACAAGTTTGTTTTCTAGAACTGTGTATACTTCAGCTTTGTAAATTTTGTAGTTCTCTAAACTTCTGTAAAGATTTTATTAAATGAATCTTAAGGACTGAATAGCCTCTGAGTCTTACATGTACTGTAGGAAAAGGTTCCTCACTACTGTTTTCCATTTTGTAACTAAAATAAGCATTAAAGTTGACACTGTATAATCTATGAAATTGCAGATACTGTTTTCACCCTCAGTCGATTCAGGTCACAAATACCTACACTAGGAAGAATCTAATCCTTAGCAAAAGGTATCAAAGCTCTTTCAATCAAGGCAACTTCACAGTACAAAGTTACATAGTAATTACTATCACATTAACCCAAAGAATTTAGTCTTGACTACATAAAAACCTTACTCTACTAAAAAAAAAAAAAAAAGTCAAGCTACCTATAATAATCTCTATTCATTTCACACAGAAAACATCTGTTTTGTGCATGCTTAATACCTTCAACTTGGTGCAAACTTGAAAGGTGATAAAATGCATATTCCGTTTTACATAACAAGAAGTAACACCTCCTGCGACTTGCCTATTGCAAGAGAAGAAGAAGCCACTTGCTGCAGAAACTGATCGCAATAATATAACTTAAGGAATGCTAAAAATTGACATTCAATGTGTAACCTCTTGAATTACACTTAACCAGCTGGGAGAAAAGGAGATACACTTGCAGAACAGCTATGCTAGGACCCCAGCTGCTTGGCTCTGCCTAATTTAAAGGGCCAGGCTCAGAAAGGCATGCTGTGAGATTTCCTTTAATAATCCCTGATGAGTTACTAGAAACCAGACAATCACAAAAGAAGGTGCTCCAGACAGAATAAGGGATAGTACCAAAAACAAGTTTATTACTAGCCTCAACTTTGCTAGTTCTCATAGTAATATGATACCCGATCCAAATGGCAGGAGAAATAATTAATCGCTTGATATTACTTGTTTGAAGCTCTAGAAATTGCCAAGAAAATTAATTCCTTTAAAAAAAATCACATTTCTTAATTATATGCAAAATCTACTGAAACAGACACGTTTCCACTACTAGACCACCAAATACCATTTTCAAGACCAGAATGAGTTTTATATTCATCTGATGCTCAAATTACTTGAACAATTAACTTTAAATCATTTTATTTTTTAACAAAGTTTAGTTTACTCCATACCTTTAAAAACAGCTTGTAGTGAATGGCAATCACATAAAAAAAAATTCTCCATGAAATAACACTTGAGGAGTGGCCTTTGAAAAATACATATTAAGTTCATACAGTGGGACAATGCAAGAAAGAGTTAAATATAAATGGTGCATGGGTCTTCATGCAAGAGAAAGTGCCTTTTATAAAGCTCCATGTATCAGAGGATAGGATAGGGTAACAAAAAGCCAGTAGCAGCTTTTGATTATGATCAATTGGTGTGCAAGATTTGTGTGTGGCTGTCACGCAGATAAACTGTTCCTAAGAACGAGACATCTATTTCTGTAGCTGACAAAATATCAAACATAAAAGACTAGCACTGCATTGGATGACTGTAATTAAAAGGAATTATCTAGTAAAAATGCTAGTTCATGGAGGTGTGTCTCTGCTCTTCATAGTTCAGCTAGGCTACATTTCCCCACTCATATTTGAAATAAGTGTCTTCTTCAGGGATGTAGTTTGGTACAGTTGATCATTTCACCTGAAAATGTACTTTCCCCTGTGCTCTAGAGAAGCAAGGACTGCTCTGTAATAAAGATCAGCTGAAACAAACACTGCTGGCTCCAAGAGTTTCCTGAGAAAATGACAATAGTTGATAAAATCCATTTTATTTGGACTCATAGATCTCAGAGTGTCTGCGGATCAGGTTGAACTTGCCCGTAGGATCCGGGATGTACCACTTCTCCCAGACATCAGCATATGAAGCTGTTCTTCCCCAGGGTTTGAAATGCCCATTCCAATGGAGCAACTTGGCAGCTTTCACAAACTGAGGAGAATATCTTTTTCCAGTGCTAGAGCCTTTTATTGAAAGAGAAGCAATTCACAACTGAACATTAGAGCGTGAAATAAAGGCAGTAAAATCCTCTTATCATGCAAGATTTTAACTTCACAGTTATGAGATGCTGATGTATCAAGGGATGGGTATGCAGGAGTGGATTGGCAAGTGAGTCAGTCATTAAAAATTCTCAGATACAGCTAATCACTGCTTTGTGCCATTGCTGCTATTCTGGAGCTGTTGTGGCCTTACAGTGCAGTTCAGAGCATTCTTGGGCCTGCACTACTTGTGATAGAAACTAGCTCTTAAAAAAATTAATTGTGAATAATCGCACTGTTAATAATAGAATACCATTTATTTAAATATTGATGGATGTTTTCAAATATATTGATTTTAATTATAACAAAATACAAAATCTACAGTGGTCATTTTATATTTATTTTTGATTACAAGTATTTGCACTGAAAAAAAAAGTATTTTTCAATTCACCTAACTACAAGTACTATAGTGCAGTCTCTTCATTGTGAAAGTTTAACTTACAAATGTAGAATTATGTATTAAAAAAAACTGCATTCAGAAATAAAACAATGTAAAATTTTAGAGCCTACAAGCCCACTCAGTCCTACTTCTTGGTCAGCCAGTCGCTCCAACAAGTTTAGTTACAATTGCAGGAGATAATGCTGCCCACTGTTGTAGCCAGTGTCACAAGATATTTATGTGCCAGATGCACTAAAGATTCATATGCTTCAGCCACCATTCCAGGGGACATACGTCCATGCTAAAGATGAGTTCTGCTCCATAACAATCCAAAGCAATGCCGATCATCACATGTTCATTTTCGTTATCTGAGTCAGGTGCCACCAGCAGAAGACTGACTTTATTTTTTGGTGATTCGGGTTCTGTAGTTTCCACATCAGACTGTTGCTCTTTTGAGACTTCTGAAAGCATGTTCCATACCTCGTCCCTCTCAAATTTTGGAAAACACTTCAGATTCTTAAAACTTGGGTCAAGTGTTGTAGCTATCTTTAAAAATCTCACATTGATTCCTGCTTTGCATTTTGTCATATCTGCAGTGAAAGTGTTCATAAAATGAACAACATGTGCTGGGTTATCATTCAAGACTGCTATAACATGAAATATATGGTAGACTGTGGGTAAAGTAGAGCATGGGACAGAGAATTCTCCCCCAAGGAGTTCAGTCGTAAATGTAATTAACACTTTTTTTTTTAAATGAGCGTCATCAGCATGGAAGCATGTCCTCTGGAATGGTGGCCAAAGCATAAAGGGGCATATGAATGTTTAGCGTACCTGGCACTTTAATACCTTGCAATGCCAGCTACCTGTTCTCACTTTCTGATGACATTGTAAATAAGAAGGCGGCAGCTTTATCTCCTATAACTGTAAACAAACCTGTTTGTCTTAGCGATTGGCTGAACAAAAAGCAGGACTGAGTGGACTTGCAGACTGAAGTTTTACATTGTTTTGTTATTGAGTGCAGTTATGTAACAAAAAAATCTACATTTGTGAGTTGCACTTTCCCAACAAAGATTGTACTACAGTACTTGTATTATGTTAATTGAAAAATATTTCTTATTTTTACAGTGCAAATATTTATATTAAAAAATAATATACTTGGATTTCAGTTACAACACAAAATGCAATATATATGAAAATGTAGAAACATCCAAAATAGTTAATAAATTCCACTTGGCATTCTATTGCTTAACAGTGCTATTGAAATTGCACTTAATCACAATTAATTTTTTTTAGTTAATTGTGTGAGTTAACTGCAATTAATCAACAGCCCTAATAAAAACCAAAATATGCTCCACAGGCATTTGAGTTGAAATGGCAGCCCTGTTCTTCCAAATATACTATGAAGACACATCAGAGGGCATCTCCAAATATAAATGTGTTTAAGAATGTAGAAAACTTGAAAGCAAGTTCAGTTTGTGCAAGCTCCTTGGCAGCTTAAAAAGCAGCAATGTTTGGTTCTGAAATGAGGCTGCAGGCTAGTGCAAGAGCTCTGAAAGTGGGGAGAATGGTGTAAAGCAGAAAAAGATGCACCCGGGAGTCACTTTGCTGCATCAACACAACATTCAGCTATAGACCTGACAATGCATGTGGGGAGGTAGTAAGCATAGCAGGAGGGAATAATGTGTCAGGCTTTCATTTCATACATACCGAGATGTCGGACGTTCCACATAGGATCAATATTAGAATGTTGCTTGTAAAATACAATTAGCAGTGGTGGTGTGGCAATGCTACCTGCCAGAGTTCTGCTGTATAACTCCTCTCTAGAGGGGGAGATGAAGTTATTAGCTGAGGGTGCAGATGCAGCTCTAGAATGGTTAATTTTCATACAATTATTTCACAGAGGAAGAGCATGCTGCATTCTGCCTGGCTAGCTACTTATGTAGACCCCACTAGCCTTCATTCCACAGTGAATCTTCGTCACAGTCACCCAACCTCTGACTTGTCTATCCCCGATTTCTGTATACTTACGCTACATTAAGTGTCATCCATTTCTCCAATTGCTTAGTGATGTTCTGTAGTTTCCATTCTGTTAGATTGACAACAATGACCCCTGGGTTGAAAGAGCAGGTACTGGCTTTCATGGCAAGCTTCCGGATTGTTTGTTTCTTATAGTCTAAAAATCCAATATAATTGTACTGAAAACAGAACAAAAATTGAATTTTAGTTTTAACTGCTCCCAAATAAAATGTCATTCAAAATGTTCCCTCCCTCCCTCCTGCCCCATCAAGTTAAAAAAAATTTCAGTGCCCCTGGTAGAGTAGAAGATTGTTGTGTGAATAAAGTAATTTTCCCTTCCTTTAGTGCAGGATAGAGCATGTGGTTTAAGAGGCCCAAAAGTATGTAAAGCTTTCACTATAAAAGTTTTCTTATGCTTTCAGGAACGCTCATTCACCTTAACACCTAAAATCTAAGATGTCACCAATCTCACCACTGGTGCAAGCATATTATATGCACACACAAACAAAACCTTATCTATAGCATGTTAAGTTCTAGACTGCACAGCAGCCTTACTCCCAGTGTACAGCACAGTGTAAATTCAAAGAGCTCTGATTATGTCTCTATTTTTGAATGTGATCTCAACTTGGCTTTCAATTGTGCTCACAAATAACTGCAGGTGCAATACTTCAGGTGCATTTTATAGCACTTGACCATCTGAATAACTAATGTGTGAGTACAATCAGATACTTGACTTCCGCGTGCCATGAAATTTATCAGCAAGTAAGTAGAAACAAACTCAGAGGCCAATTCTGAAAATGAGAGTCTGAAATATTGATATTATTTTATCTGAACTGTTCAGACCTGATTCCCTGCTCCACGGATGGCAAATTTATTAGCTGTTGAGTCACAGTCATCTGCAAATGCAGCTGCATGGCCAGGTTTCAGTGGTGTGTTGTGAAGTTCAAGGATATCATCTGAAAAATTCAAACCAAGTGTAGAATCAAAACACAAATATTTCTTAAGCTTTAGTTCATGTGCTTTTTGTACACTCTGTTCCAATGTAGACACCAACACAATCTTACCCAACTCAAAACAGAGCTGCATCTTTTTAAACAAGGAATAGGGCCAGGGCAATTAAATGTTTAAAAATAGATTCTTTTAAATACAGTACATGCCAGTTATACACAAGCTTACATTAGGTGGAAGTATACCTCTTCAACTCCTGCATCTCAAATTCTACTCTGGCCAAATCACCCTACTGATCACTAGGGGCCTAATCCAACTCCCACTGAATACAACAGGAGCTAACATCAAAACCAAGGTCTTTTGTTTGAGAAACTGATTTTACGTTAGAAATCATACACAATATAAAGGGAATGAAATGAAAAACAAAATCTGCCAAAAAAGAAAAGTCCCTTGTTTGTTGCTGTGGTCTTGTTAGGTAAAGCATTTTCTCCCTAGAACACTACAAGATTCACTAGGGAATTGAGAATTCTACTTTTACTGCTAAAATTGAAAGAACTTAAATTTTTATTTTTGTAATAAAATACTCCTTTTGTAGGAGATTTAAACAGTTAATTAAAATTAACGTTAACATTGTCAAAGAAAAGGTGTTAGGAAAATCATGAGTTTTATTTTGCATATATAAAATATATTTTAGATGCTAAAATTACAATAACATCAACACTATTTCAACAACTTGGTTAAACTAGACATAGTACAAATATAAGAGTCAGCAATCTTTATGCTTCACCAGAGCAAAAACTGATCAAATGGGGATAGGAAAAAGTTTCTTCCCAATGTATAGACTTTGCACAGATTAGGTGCATTTACAAGGTTATTGCACCCTTACATGGGACAGAAGCATTTGGGCTAACATCCGAGACAGGATAGTGAACTATATCCATTCCTCCAAGGCAATTCCTGTTCATTTAGGAAGAAAATGTTCAGTACCTTGCACTATTACATCATCATCCATGTATATGGCCTTCTCTGCATGAGGAACGAACATGGGCAAGTAGAATCTTGCAAAGGTTAACTGTGAACACAAGCAATCAAGAGAAATGAGAAAGTGACAGAGTAATAGAGAACTCTAACTAATATTCCAGGCACTAATTTTCTGGAAATGTCAGTACCCATGACAACATATGCAACAAAAGAAAAATAATCATCAAGGATAAGAGTTTTTTTGCTTAAAAAGAAAAACAACAGTTAAGGACAGAATTTTCAAAAATATCTAAATGACTTAGGAGCACAAGCTCCATTTAAAGCTGGAACTAAGTCACTTAGACCAGGGGTGAAAGTGGGCCGGTACGGGCTGGTACAGTGTACTGGTAAGAACCATACCAGCCCGTATTCACCTCACATTAAAGCGCTGCCGTGGCAGCACTTTAACATCCCTGCCCCTTTTGCCTCCCATCGGGGCCCTGCCAGTACAGACCCTACCAGCAGGCCACCGACTCAGTGGGGGAAGGGCAGCAGCATTAAAGCGCTGCAGGAGCAACACTTTGTGGATCCTTAAAGTGCTGCCCTGGCAGTGCTTTAACGTCCCGGCCCCTTCCCCCAACCATCTCCCCCCCGCAGTTGGCAGCCCTGCTGGTAGGGTCTGTACCGACAGGGCCCCCGACAGGATCAGCGTGTCTGGAGACACGCTGTTCTGAGCGGCGTGATAAGGAGGCCAGGGGTTGCATAAGGGGCAGAGGGTCTTGGGGGCGGTCAGAGGATGGCTAGGGCGTGAGAGTCCCATGGGGCCTGTCAGGGGATGGGACTGTAGCTAGGGGTCGGGGCAGTCAGGGGACAGGGAGCAGGGGGGATTGGATAGGGGGTGGGATCCTGGGGGTGATTAGGGGTGGGGGGATCTCTGGAGGAGGCGGTCAGGGGACAAGGAGCAGGGAGGCTTAGATGGGGGTTGGGTTCTGGAGGGGGCAGTCAGGGGACAAGGAGTAGGGGGGCTTAGATATGGGGAGAGGCCCTGGGGGAGTGTGGTTAGGGGCAGGGGGATCTCTGGATGGGGTGGTCAGGGGACAAGGAGTCGGGGGTGGGGTTGGATGGGTCAGGGATTCTGAGGGGGGCAGTCAGGGGGTGGGAAGTGGGAGGAGGTTGGGTAGGGGGTGGGACCAGGCTGTTTGGGGAGGCATAGCCTTCCCTACTCAGCCCTCTGTATAATTTTGAACCCTGATGTGGCCCTCGGGCCAAAAAGTTTGCCCATCCAGCTGTAGCTACTTTCACTCCTGCTTAGACCCAGATCATCAGAGATAGTAAGGCTTCTAACATCCATTGATTTAGGAGCCTAAGTACCACTGTGGATCTGGGCATTAGGCTCTTTTGAATATCACGGCCTAAATGTTCATACAGCACTTTGGAAATACAAAGTGCTCCATCTGGCCCTGCTTCTACAATGCAGTTCACTAGCCTGAGCACCTGCACAGAACTGCACTAACTCAGTGGAACTCCACATAAATGTATGGGTCAGTGCTAGCAGATCACATTTCAGAACTGGGACCTATGTGATCGGTTTAAAAATATTTTGCTTATAATAGGAAAAATTAAGTTGGCATATCGTATGTCTTGGAATAACCAGCTATGATTGAACGACTCATTCATACTAATCATGACTGGATACAAAGGGTTAATAATGTAACAATGGACATTTATATAATACTTGTTATCCTCAAAGATCCCATTATTGGAAGGAATTATATTTCTCACTAATGAAATGTAGCAATCTTTGGGTTCCCATAGTTCCAGAGCACACCAGCATTTTGCAATAGTTTAGGATAGGAATGGAATGACTCCTAATCCAAATGAAAATGCAGGTGGATTTTAGGGAACCAGAATGTAGTTATCCAAACTGGCATATGAACAGGACTTTGGAGTTAATACTTCTACTCTTGTGAAAAGAGCTCTGGGATATTTAATAACACAAGTTATCTGAAGGGATGGCATGTCCAACTGCAGAGCATCCCCTGCTGGTACGTTGGTTTAGGATAGAATCACAAGAGTGCCATTCTATTTAATTTCCACAATCACTATCTAGTGTTAATCTCTACGAGGTAGGTTGTGCCTGCCTCATTATTTCTAAACTGAATATATAATTAAGTTTGGACAAGAAGCAAACTTTTTTCTATGAAAATACACATTAAAAACCCACAGAGAATAAAGCTATAAAATATTAGCTATAAATCACAGATCTGTCCAGATATAACTAGTACGTCCACCCACATCAGTTATCAACATATGTTACCATTGATTCATATTTACAACAAATAATCAGCATCAGTACTCACTGGTTTTATGGAGTCTGCCTGTTCAGATTCCACTTTCACTTTCCCTTCCAAAACACGAGGGTCAAAATCCAAAATTCGGTATTTCACCTTTTTCAGAGCGGTTTTACTCAGCCATGCTCTGCCCAGGGAAGAGAGGAAGAGGAGTCGCACATTTACCAAAAAAAAAGAGAGCATGGTTAAATGAGAAAGGAGGTCAAATTAAACCAGAAATAAAGAGATGACCCAAATGATAACGACACAAATAAGTGCTGGTCTGATTACTCTAGCTTGGTTGTTTTCTCTGTCTACAAAATGTACATGTGGTATATAATCTATATTTTATTTCAGGACAGTGCTGTGTGGATACAGAGGTCTGCCTATATAGAGCTCACTGCAGGATTGTGGCCCTAGGTGCTGGCTAATGGAATTTTCTGAGGTTTACTTTTCAAGTTGTTATAGTATTTAGCATCAGAAACTCACACTCCCATTACAAAAAAGCATTACTCAAGATAATCAGTGTTAATTCTGACCTTCCAGTTAGCTGGAGATGGGGAGGGCAGAAAAGGGTCAAACACCAATCTAAAAATTGGGAAACTTCACTGCTATGGCTCACCTTTCTGTGATGGAATTTGTTGTTTATTAAAAAAAATAATTTCCTCTATCTCATGTTTAACTTGTTTTCTTTAAAAATGCACTACAGCAGAGCGTGAAATCATTCCTCTGCCACATTTATGGAAGCAAATTTCCTACAGTTCTTTTTTAACACAGTAAATTGAAATCTCTTACTAAAAATCCCACCATTTTTGGCAGGTTTTTTGTGTACAGCTGAAAGTCAAACAAATAAAAAAACTGATCACAGCCTGATCCTGAGAAGTCAGTGGGAGATAAGGGCATTCAGGACTTCAGAGAATTGGGCCCTAAAATGAATACTTGTCAGTCAGGAACAAGACAAACATGGGAAGAACCTGAATCCTGGGAAACTTTGGATTTTCTTGGCTCATTGGTTTCGACAGATCCTTAGTGTTTACTTGTAGTACATTTTTTAAAAGTTAGGAAACCAGGAACACAGAAATCAAGCAAAGCAGAGCTACTCCGCGCAGACTGCAGTCTACACCTGGAATGTTACCAGGGAGGGCAAACTGTAACAGTTAGAATATAATATAATTATATTAGAATATAATTAGAATACAATTAGAATATAATTAGAATATAACCATGGATGTAGAGGCTCTCTACACAAACATCCCACACAAAGATGGAATACATGCTGTCAGGAATAGTATCCCTGATGATGCCACAGCACAAGTGGTTGCTGAGCTCTGTGACTTTATCCTCACACACAATTATTTCAAATTTGGTGACAATATATACCTCCAGACCAGTGGCACCGCTATGGGCACCCGCATAGCCCCACAGTATGCCAACATCTTTATGGCTGACCTGGAACAACGCTTCCTCAAATCTCGTTCACTCACGCCCCTCCTCTATCTACGCTACATTGATGACAACTTCATCATCTGGACCCACGGGAAAGAAACTCTGGAAGAATTCCACCATGATTTCAACAGCTTCCATCCCACCATCCGCCTCAGCCTGGACCAGTCTACACAGGAGGTCCACTTCCTGGACACCACGGTGCAAATTAATGACGGCCACATCAACACCACCCTATACCGAAAACCTACCGACAGCTATGCCTACCTTCATGCCACCAGCTTCCACCCTGGGCACACCACACAATCCATTGTCTACAGCCAAGCACTGAGGCACAATCGTATTTGCTCCAACCCCTCAGACAGAGACCAACACCTACAAGATCTCCACCAAGCTTTCTCAAAACTACAATACCCGCACAAGGAAATAAGGACACAGATCAACAGAGCCAGATGTGTACCCAGAAGCCTGCTGCTGCAAGACAAGCCCAAGAAAGAAAACAACAGAACACCACTGGCCATCACCTACAGTCCTCAGTTAAAGCCTCTCCAACGCATGATCAGCGATCTACAACCCATCCTGAACAACAATCCCTCACTTTCACAGGCCTTGGGAGGCAGGCCAGTCCTGGCCTACAGACAACCTGCCAACCTCAAGCATATTCTCACCAGCAACAGCACACCACGCCATAATAACTCTAACTCAGGAACCAATCCATGCAATAAACCTCGATGCCAACTCTGCCCACACATCTACACCAGCAACACCATCACAGGACCAAACCAGATCAGCCACACCATCACTGGTTCATTCACCTGCACATCCACCAATGTAATATACGCCATTATGTGCCAGCAATGTCCCTCTGCTATGTACATCGGCCAAACTGGACAGTCCCTATGAAAAAGGATAAATGGACACAAATCAGATATCAGGAATGGCAATATACAAAAACCTGTAGGAGAGCACTTCAACCTCACCGGACACACCATAGAAGATTTAAAGGTCAGCATTTTGCAGCAAAAAAACTTCAAGTCCAGACTGCAAAGAGAGACTGCAGAGCTGCAATTCATTTGCAAATTTGACACAATCAATTTGGGACTGAATAGAGATTTTGAATGGCTAGCTAACTACAAAAGCAGCTTCTCTTCTCTCGCTATTCACACCTCCAGCTCAACTGCAAGAGGAACACCTCACCCTCCCTGATTAGAGATAACAAGCTGGTTCAGCCTGATTGGACTAACCTTGTTATCTCCCACCTGGTTCTTGCCTACCTATTTATACCTGCCCCTGGATACTTCCACTGCATGCATCCGACGAAGTGGGTATTAGCCCACGAAAGCTTATGCTCTGAAAAAAATTTTAGTTAGTCTTTAAGGTGCCACAGGACTCTTTGTCACAATTAGAATATACAATTTCAAGAGACACCTACAGCTGCTTCCTGAAAAAGAAATGATCACAAGGTTTGGCAATAAAGCAAAAAGGTAGGATTGCACTCAGTTTTCAGAGGTCTGGATTGTTGGACCAGACTCTTGTGAAAGTGAATCCTGTCCGACATTAATGCAACAAGCTGAATCTGGAAAGCATAGTTTACCTCAAATGGTCCACTGTATCATTTAGAGTGACAATATGGAAGACCACGTTGGATTTAGTGTTATGGTAAATGCTGTTCATGGCTGCAATTACACCTCCAAGGCGGTCATCAGATGCTGTAATGACCACAGGAATTTCCTGATCATTTCTTTCATCGGTCAGCCTTTGAGGAGCCTCAGGTATGAAATCTATAGGCTGGAGTCCTAATGGGCTTGAATCTGCAGGACAAGAGAATGGAATTATATATATATATATATATTTGTTCTACAAATAAATAAATTATTAGTGTTTATAAATAGAAATAATTGGAGGTGTTAAGAATTTTCAGTTCTTAGAGACTCCACGCAGGGATCAGAACTATTACAAGTTTTTAAAGCTTGGTTTTGCACAAACTTGTAATAGTAAAGACAATCCAAGCCCTGAAGAACTTGTCGTCTATATTAAACACAACACATGAAAATTACAATAATAATATTATTCACACATATAAGTTTGAACTCCCCAATGAGCCAGCATGGCAGGGTACACGGATGAACATCAGAGCTCAGATTAAATTCCTTCCTTCATTCTTTAATTTCAGGGCTTTAGTAACAGAAAGCTAAAGTGGGTCTTAGATACAAATGAGCTGCACTCACAGCTCAGCACATAGTCTCCCTCCCTTCTATCTTTCCCAGCACCACCCTCTCTTACAACTCTTTCTAATTCCTCTGAAACAGAAACCAAGGAAACACCATATTATGCTGGTATGGTGTCATCTACTTCCCCAGCTGACCAGGTATGACAGTACATGAAAACCACAAGGCGTCCGGTGGTACCTTAAAGACTAATAGATTTATTTGGGCATAAGCTTTCATGGGTGAAAAAAACACTTCTTTAGTTGCATCTGAAGAAGTGGGTTTTTTAAACCACGAAAGCTTATGCCCAAATAAATCTTTTAGTTTTTAAGGTGTCACCGGACTTCTCGTTATTTTTGTGGATACAGACTAACATGGCTACCCCCAATACTTAACAGTATATGAGTGTCTCATAGGAGTCCTAGATATCTAAAATGATCTAAACTGAACCCACAACTATTTATGCCTGCAATGTACAGATACAAAAATGGATGTTGGTATTTTAAATTAGCCAGTTGAACAGATTACCTAGGAACAGAGCAAATTCTCCATCAATTGGAGTCTTGATATCGAGACCAGATATTTTTGAAATTATTGGACGCCATGCAGGAATCACTGGATTAAATTATATGTCCTTTGTTAGGCAGAAGATCAGACTTGATGTTCATAATGAGCCTTAAAATCTATGGATGTCTGATTTGAGATACCTAGCAATACTACTGCACTATCAAATCTGTCATTTTTCACTAAATGTAGCTACAGCACAAACTGCTGGATTCCATCTGTATCTGCATACTCATGACCCCACTACAATTAAATCTACAGCAGACACACTCATCAGGACAAACTTCCTCTTAGTTCTGAGGAAGTCAGTAAAAATCTAATGTTAATGGAGTACAGATATAAAATTTAGACAAAAAGACTGAAAATCCATGCATTCGAAATACACTTCATTACAGAAGGGATCTATTGTGATTACATTGCAGAAACCACATTAGTATAGCAGAGGTTTGTTTCAGATTAGGTCTGCATTGTGCTACTGATCTGAAAAGAAAACTCATTAATATAAAAAAAAAAGACACTGTACCTGCTACATCTCGTTTCAAAAAGTCACTGAGACCTAGAAGGTTGTGATGCAGAACTAATAAAAATATAACAATGGCAAGTACAAGGATGGCAATGTTCACTGAAAAAGAGAAGAAGAGGGAGGTAATTAGGATAATTTCACAGGTCAGGAAAAGCGAAGAGCACAGAAGTTCTTTATTTGTCTGCTTGTTTCAAATATGTACCTTTTCTGAATGTCATTTTTCCCTTGCGTCCTTGTTTATAAGCGCAGCCTCTTTACAAACCTGTAAGAGGAAAACATACAACAGTTACATTCCACTGCCTGCACATGCATATGGGAGACCCGCTTTGACTGAGGATGTCAACAAATTTTCATGGAACATGGAGGATAGGTGCGTCGTGTTTGCGTCTATTCACGAGATAAAACTGCATTGTATTTTAATGGTCACCAGATACTTACAGCTAAGTAGGCATGCAGCTAAGGTGCCACTTCTAAGAGGGACACTCCCTGTAATTAGAGGGAGAGACACAGAGTGTCCATCTGGGGAGGAGAGATAGATAGGAAATTATGTTAAATTAGTACTTACACAGGGCTTTTCATCTATAGATCTCAAAGCAGTTTATGAAGGTGGGCAAGTATCATAAGCCCCATTTTACTGACAGAGAAACTGAGGCAGAGGGGCTAAGTGATTTGCCCAAGCTCATCCTGCAAGCCAACGACAAGGCTAAGCATAAATGCAGGTTTCCTGACTCCTAGTTCCATGCCCCATCCACTTGAACATGTTTACAGATTGTGAGTGTGTACACTCAGATAGGGGTGGAGACAGAGATGAAGGACAGGACCATGTTTTAGTGACGATAATCCACATTTTACCTTTACCCAAATTTACTGTGAACTGGAAAAGCGCATTTTTCCAGAAAAGACATGATGAATACATGATGAATCATGCAAATCCTTGAGCTATCAAACTATCAAACTAGCGCTGCATGGAAATACTTTAACATTCAGTTTGCACACCACTGAAATAACAGATCTCTTTTGTCTGTCAGGCACAGTCTTAATGGCTTCTGGAGACAATTAATGGGTTCTTCTGAAGTTGAGCCAACCTATCCAACTATCCAAACAAGACAATGTCTCAGGAGCAGAGCAAATACACCCACATTTTTCCTCCAAAAAAGGCTAGGAAATCTGCAGATGAGTATAGTGCATTCTTTGCTCATTGAAGTTCCTAGCAAAACACGTTATGCATTTTTCAAAATGTGTCAGAATCTGCATATCCCTAACACAGTGGAAGAAAAGCAGATGCAAGATCACACACAGGACAATTTAAAAAAAAACAGTATAAGAAAAGGCATGCCCATCAGTTTATGAAAGAAAAAAAACAAACCTAAAGTCAGGATGCAACTTCTATACTACTCCACTTATAAAGACCACTATTGTAATCCTTGTATGGAATGTAGGAAAGTCAGAATATATGGCTTAAACGTACTTATTCATCACTTAACTTTGACCGTGATCACAAATGTAGAACACAAAGTGCACATCCTGTAGCTTTCCAGATAACTTGTAGAAAATATTTACGCTACCTTGTAGAAAGTTTGCAATAAGCCACTGCAAAATCTGCTACTGGAAATAACAAATCACACAAAGAAAACACTTGTGCTGTATGTTACACACAATAGCAGTGCTAGTGCTGTTTTATTCCAGCCAGAGACTTTAACATCTCACACACACATCAAACACACACATCAAACACACATATCTTGACATAATGTTATACATACAACACTGTCAAAAAGCTGTCAGCAAAATAATGTAATCTATCTTAGTTTTGTTATACATATTCAATACATAGAAATCACTCTGTTGCAAGTCCTCTCCTAAAACCTAAACATGCTGCAATACTCTATTAGCAGATCCCCAGCACTCACTGTGAACCTCATATGATAAATCGGCCTATGAAGGAAAACTAACCTGTCAAGGAAACTGGTTAGATTTCAAGTTTCTCGAGTTATTTGAAATGCTAAGGGGAAAATATTTCTTAAAACACACCTATGAAATAGGGTTGCTGATTCATCGCCGTTAACTCACACATTTAACTCAAAACATTAATCTCAATTTTAAAAATTATTATTAATCACAGTTTTAATCACACTGTCAAACAATAGAATACCAAATGAAATGTATTAAATATTTTTGGATGTTTTTCTACATATTCAAATATATTGATTTCAATTACAACACCGAATACAAAGTGTACACCGCTCACTTTATATTATTATTTTTCTTACAATATTTTCACTGTAAAAATGATAAACAAAAGAAATAGTATTTTTCAGTTCACCTCATACAAGTACTATAGTGCAAACTCTTTATTATGAAAATGCAATTTACAAATGTAGGGTTTTTTGTTACATAACAGCACTCAAAATCAAAACAATTTAAAACTTTAGAGCTACAAGCCCATTGAGCCCTACTTCTTGTTCAGCCAATTACTAAGACAAATAAGTTTGTTTACATTTATGGGAGATCATGCTGCCCGCTTCTTATTTACAATGTCACCTGAATTTGAGAACAGGCATTCGCATGGGATTTTTGTAGCTGGCATTGCAAGACATTTACATGCCAGATATGCTAAACATTCATATGGCCTTTCATGCTTCAGCCACCATTCCAGAGGACATGCTTCCACACTGAGGATGCGCATTAAAAAAAGAATGCATTAATTCAATTTGTGACTGAACTTCTTGGGGGGAGAATTGTAGCTCTCCGGCTCTGTTTTGCCTGCATTCTGCCATATATTTCATGTTATAGTAGTCTCAGATGGTGACTCAGCACATGTTAATTTTAAAAACACTTTTGCTGCAGATTTGACAAAACGCAAAGAAGGTACCAATATGAAATGTCAAAAGCACTCGATCCAAGGTTTAAGAATCTGAAGTTTCTTCCAAAATCTGAGAGGGTGTTTCCCTGGATTTGAGGGATATGTACACCCTAGAATGTGATCAAGTTAACTGCAACCATACGTGCATTCAGTCACCCTGAAGTGATGAAATAGAACAACATGTAGTTAAGGGTTAATTTGGACACAGGCTTTCAGAAGCAATGTCATATCTAGCTGGCAGTTTCTGCTAATCAGAATGAGAAGAGGGGACAAACAAATAAACAATTGAGACTGAAAACCTTGGTGGTTGGAAAACCTTGAGTCTGGAGACACAAGAAATAGGACTTAGTGGACTTGTAGGTTCTAAAGTTTTACATTGTTTTATTTTTGAACGTAGTTATTTTTTGTACAAAATTCTACGTTTGTAAGTACAACTTTCATGATAAAGACATTTCACTACAATACTTATATTAGGTGAATTGAAAAAGTACTATTTCTTTTGTTTTTTACAGTGCAAATATTTGTAATAAAAATAAATATAAAGTCAGCACTGTATACTTTGTATTCTGTGTTGTAATTGAAATCAATATATTTGAAAATATAGAAAATATCCAAAATATTTAAATAAATGGCATTCTATTATTGCTTAACAGTGCAGTTAATCACAATGAATTTTTTTAATCGCTTGACAGACCTATTATGAAACATGCTTTACTGAAGTCTTTTTAAGTTATTAAAAACACAGCAGCGTTAGACAAAAACATAAAGACATACCTCATTATTAATATGCAAAGTCAGAAAAGTAAACCCACTCTGAACAGTTTCCAGAGCAGTAACAAAACGCAGTTTATTGTCTTTCTGCACAAAAACAGAAAAATTGTTCATTCATTGCTCAAAGTCTCTTTTCATACAGCAAATATGCAATATGTGGGCCTGATTTTGTAAACACTTGCTCAAATGCATAATTTTATTGAGGTCATGTGGACTTGCTCAAATACATAATTTTATTGAGGTCATGTGGACTTCTCATGTAAACAAGGATTGGGCCCTAATTACAGACAGAAAAAGAGTCATTGAGTGTGTATAATTATTACACATATGTGCATGGTTTTTTATGTCCTTTAATAGAACCAGAAATGGTTTCGATTAAAGTATTGAATATTTACTTTTCCTGAAAATACTTTTAGTGAAGACATATCCCACTAACCCTGATTCACAAATACTGATGTACGTTCTTTTCTTTTCATATAAGTAGTCCCAATCACATCAACGGAACTGCTCACAAGCATAAAGTTAAGCATATGCATTAGGTGTTTTCAGGATAAGATATAAGTATATAATCAAGGGCTTCACAAATGTTTTAAAAGCTAAGCATTGTGATCTTTTTTCCTTTTTACAGATTAAGCAAACAGCAAGAGTTTACCTCAGACTTAATGATACAGCTACAACCTTTGGTGGAATCTCATTTGTGCTAAATTACCTTGTGAGCAGTACAGAACTAGTTATATTGAATTACAGCCCCTATATATCTTGATTATCAGTAGTTGTCACACTCTCTGAAACCAAAGACCCCCTTTTCTTTTTTTATGAGGGAAAAAGAAAAATCACAGCGCCTGTTGTCAAATGCTTACATCTAGTACAAAAAGAACTACAAAAAAAGTGTTAGCACTTCAGGAACCCTCCTTCACCACCAAAATAATTTCAGATGTGACACATGTATGGAGCACAGAGTGGAGTCTACTTCCTAATGATTCATCTGCTGCAGAACTGCAGAGTTTAACACAGGATTTCTCAAACTGACGAACCCCTCAGGGGGTCACAAGGTTATTACATGGGGGTTGTGAGCTGTTAGCCTCCACCCCACCCCCGCTTTGCCTCCAGCATGTATAACGGTGTTAAATATGTAAAAAAGTGTTTTTAATTTATCAGGGTGGGGGCTCGCACTCAGAGGCTCGCTATGTGAAAGGGGACAGCAGTACAAAAGTTTGAGAACTGGTTTAGCAGGATCTAAAGGACCACTGCTCAGTGAACAAATTTAACTTTCTTGCATCAAATAGTAGTGCTCACGGTTTAACTACAAGGGAATATACCACCCCCACGAAGGCAGAAACGGCCCGGCTGGGACGCAGGTTACGTGCCCAGCCTTGCAGACCAGAGGCGGGTAACAAGGCAGCCGATGTCTTCAGTCGCACCAAAGTGTGGGGCAGATGATGTGCCGGGGCAGGGGCGCTGCCAGGGCTGCGCTATCTCTGCAGCCCGCCGAGCGGTACTGCTCGCCCCTTGCCCCTCGCAGCGACTGGCGCAGGGATTAAGTTGTAACGAACACGGTGCCATTCATTCCTGATGCAGCACGCCCGGAGGTGCCCGGGGCTCTGAACGACCAAGCCCGGAGGTGCCCGGGGCTCTGCCCTGGCACAGATCAAGTCCTGGATCCCTGTGCCTGCACTGGGCAGGGGGGAGGGGGGCGGGCGAGACAGCCGCGGTGCTGAGGCGACTCCTTACCTGCGTGCCCAGGGAGCCGGGCTCCTCGCGCTCTCGCTCCCCGCCGCCAGGCAGCCCAGAGCCAAGTGCCAGCTCAACACAGCACCACAGCGCTAGCCGCAGCAGCAGGCGGCTGTCAGAGGTTGGCCTGGCCTCGGGTATCCACTGCGCCGCCTGATTACACAACAAGAACTGCGCGCGCCAATATTATTTAGGAAGGCACGTTAGACCTAGCCCATCACAGGGATACCCTCAAACCCGAGCTTGGGGCCAAGGGAAACAGCCCAGCCGGCGCACGTTCAGTCCGGCAGTGTGTTAGCCACACCTATGCACGGAGGACCCCGCGCCCCAGGTCCTGAAGCGCCGTTAACCGTTGCCATGGAGACACAGCCGAGCGTCGCGGAAGCCGCAGCGGAGCCGGGCGGTGGACTGGGGCCGGTTTGGGTAGCCTACGGGAGGCTGAGGTCGGCCTGTTGAGGCCGGTACAGTTGCTCAGGCGTTTGGCAAGGGCAGCTCCCCGCCGGAGGCTCACGGGAGATGGGGCGGAGCAAAGCCGCGCTGCTTCCGGCCAGCTCAGCGTCTACCTTCCGGACTCGGACCCGCTCCTCCACCGCCGCTGTTGGTGGGGTGTCGACGCGGGCTAGCCGGTCCGGCAGGGAGGCTGCCGCCCGCGAGACCTCGCCTCCCTCCTCCAAGGCCGGTGCCACTGAGGCCTCCACCTCACGGGTCGGGGCAGGCTCTGGCTCTCAGGACCCTCCTGAAGTTTCCCCTTCTCAGGCTGGGAGCGGCTCCGAGGCCTGCACTTCGCGGGGTGGGGCGGGCAATTCCGAGGAGAGCAGCGAGGCAGCCGGCCGGGCGACTTCCGTCGCTGGCACCATGCTGGACATATTCGGCTCCATCCCCACCCAGATGGTAAGAGGGTCCCCAGCCCCACAGGGAGCACCGCGGGCTGGGCCAGTGCTCTGGGGGCCGCTGTATGCTGGACGCATCAGCTCCCCGCTCCTGGGGTCGGTGCTGCGTAGCTCGGTTTCTTATCCAGCGCTACATTGTTCTATTGGCCTCGTACAGTGCAAGGGTTCTGTGCTGTAAACAACCGTACAGATCAGTTATTCTTCGCTACGACATGGTAATTAATTACTGAGTGCTTCTGTGAACCATAAGAATGCTGCCCACACTTTTTGTGCTGTGTTACTGCATAGCTGCAGTTACCGGGGATTTCCTGAGTTAAGACTAACTGCTCACTTCTTTGTTGTATTCATCATCTAAGTGTAAAGTAAATCGCACTGTGTGATGCCGACATTTCTCCACAAAAAGTAGCTATTTGAAAATATCTGGAAAGAGGTGAAAAGAGTGAGAGTACTTCGTTAAACCATTTAAAAGTTTTATAGTGACAATTGCTGCAGCATCAGTCTACAGCAATGCAAACAGACTACTTAAGTCCAAGATGTTTGTGGCTATGGTATACCACCTATCTGGGATGCAAGAATGAAAGCATGTTTCATCAGTTGATAATTGTGTTCTTTTGAAAGCTGTGGCCTTTGACTTTCTAATAGCCTCTTTCATGATGCTCCTCATCTTTTCTTCCCACCCAAAAGTTTGAACCATAGCTTGAAATACTGATTTTTTTTTATAGCAACATTTTGCACCTTCCCCAAATATTCTGGCTATTAATATAGAATAGTATTATTGCCAGGATGAGACCATCTGGAATGCAGAAAACAGGATATGCTGCTGGATTCCAAATGCACGTGTTTAATTAACATATCAATCACTATTTGACATTGCTGACCTATTTGAGGGTTATAGCCCATGAAAGCTTATGCTGAATAAACAGGTTAGTTTCTAAGGTGCCACGAGTATTCCTCGTTTTATATTTGAGAGTGTGCAGTTGCTATGGGATTTTTTTTGGTGAAATGAGGTTACAACACACAAGGAGGAAAATCTACCAACATACCAATAAAATTACAAACACCAGTCTTGCTTTGTTAATTTCTTCATCAATATATGTGTGCTTATCTGCTGCTTATAAGGTAAGCTTCCTTTGCAAGTTAAATTGAATTCAGAATGAGGAAGCATGATCCTTTGCTCTAAGCAGAGAGCTGGACATTCTAATACTGGCTCTGCCATGGATTGCAAGAGACCTTTAGCAAGACAACCCATTTCCCAGTTTTATAAAACAGGAGAAATATTGAATCAACACTAGGTGATTCTTTGCAAAGGGCTATAAAAATGCTAAGCGCATGAAAGCGCAATAAATTGAAATTTTCTGAAATTTTAAAGGCAACCTCCTCCTTACTGCAATGTGACTTGGGCTTCTGTGCAAATGTCCCTAACTTAATGGCACTCCAAAGAGTGCAGTTTCCTGCTCTTGTGTGATATCATTAGAGCTGTAGGAGACACTAGGCTAGGAATTAATACATCATAAAACCAAGATTTCTTTAAAGACTTCACAAGAAAACACTCTAGTCTTAAACATGTGTTTTGTATTCCACATTCACTACAAAGTTAGGGCAGGCATATGCACAAGTTCTATCTTTGTGCTACTTGATTGTGAGAGGCTGCAAGAATTGTTTGCTTGTTGTAGGTGGTTGGGTAACTTATAACCTTTAACCATTTTTTCCCCCCTCCCATAGGACTACAAGGGTCAAAAACTAGCAGAACAGATTTTTCAAGGGATCATTCTTGTTTCTGCGGTAAGTATAATGGAGCCATGGTTAAAGCTGTTTTTAGACATCCTTTAAAAACAAACTGATTAGGGTCTGAAATCATCTTGGATTATTAAATCTTGAAGCAAATTAGCCAGACTCTCTTTGAATGAGACTTTAAACTAGTGGCTTGAAAAAATATTTACTTCATGTATGATGTTCAAAATACAATTAGTTAGATTGCAGTGATATTAGAGGATCTGTTATGGATTTTGGATTCCACTTTAATTCAGTGTCAAATTCCTTAATCTTGAAGAGACAGCATAGTTAGTGGACTAGAGGACAGCACAGGACAAGAAGCCAAGAACTCACAAGTTCTGTTGTAGCTGTGACTCTGTTCTGTGTGGCGTTGGGTAAGTCAACTTAATCTGTCTGCCTCACTTTTCATAGAAATGGAGGAGTGTTTGCAGCCTGCATTGTAAATGCATTGAAAAGTCTTAATAGTTAAATACTTAGATACTGAATGTTTCAGTATGATCCCTTCACTATATTCTATAATGCAAAAAAAAAAAAATCCTACTGTGACAAAGTTCCGAGTCTTTATTTGTGGATCCTGCGCTTCCTGGCACATTTAGGGGCCTCAGAAACTCATCTAGGCCCAGAGTGATCTCCCTTTCTCAGTAACTAGTTAAGGGAGGCAGAAAAGGGGGGAGCCCGGGCCCTCCCTCTACTCTGGACTTCAGCCCAGGGACCCTAATAGTATCAGCTAAGGTGGATGACCTTTTATCCATAAAACACAATACAATTCCCTGGGCTACTTCCCCACAGCAGTCCCCGCTTCTTCAAACTCCACTTCACCCTTACCTCAGGGCCTCCTTCCTTCTGGATGATATGTTGTCCACCACTCAGTCTCAACAACAGCATAACTTCCTCCCACAGCTCCTGACACCCACACCCCACCTGACTAACTGGGAGGTTTTTTATCTGGTTTCAGCCAGTCCCTGATTGGTTTCTGGTGTCCCAATCAGGCTAGCTGTTTGTACTCCTTTCTAGAAGCTTCCTGATTGGCCTGGAGTAGCCTTTGTTTGGCTATCCAGGGAACAGGGACCTGCACATCCTGAGGCTGATATACCTGCCTTCCAGCACTCTCCTATACCCTTCTGGCCTGACTCCATCACACTACATTAAGAGAACATTCAGGTTGCAAGGTCAGGCATTCAAGTGAAGAGATGACAGAATTAAGGCTTCTTTCACACTATAGATTTTTCCAGAAGCATTTAATAGCTGTGAGATTCACACACTACAGTACTCCCATCTGCTAGTCAACTTTGTAACCACTGAGTGTTCTGCTGCAGGCCTGGCAGCCATTACAACCTGTATACTATATAAAACTGCATTGGTTAGAACTAGGGCTGTCAAGCCATTAAAAATTAACTGACTAATTGTGAGATTAAAAATAAGTGATTAATCACACTGTTAAACAATAATAGAATACCATTTAAATATTTTTGGATGTTCTCTAAATTTTTAACTATAGATTTCATTTACAACAGTGTACAGCGTTCACTTTATATTTATCATTACAAATATTTGTGCTATAAAAAACAAGATAGTAATTTTCTATATGCCTCATACACTGCATACAATCTTTATCATGAAAGTTGAACTTACAAATGTAGAATTATGAACAAAAAAGCCTGCATTCAAAAATAAACAATGTAAAACTTTAGTCTACAAGTCCACTCTGCCTGACTGAACTAGAAGTAAGACATTCACACAAACATGTTTGTTTACATTTATAGGAGATAATGCTGCGTACTTCTAGTTTAGTGTCACCTGAAAATGAGAACAGGTATTCACATGACACTGTATCTGGTGTTGCAAGATATTTAAGGGCCAGATGCATTAAAGATTCCTATGTTTGTGCTTCAACCACCATTCCAGGGGACATACGTCTATGCTAATAAGGGTTTCTCCTTGAGAACAATCCAAAGCAGTGCAGACTGATGCATGTTCACTTTAATCATCTGAGTCAGATATCACCAACAGAGGGCTAATTTTCTTTTTGTGGTTCAGGTTCTGTAGTTTCCACATCAGAGTGTTGCTGAAAGCATGCTCCATACCTTCTCCCTCTCCCATTTCAGATTCTTAAACCTTGGGTTGAGTGCTGTAGATAGATTTAGAAATCTCACATTGGTGACTTCTTTGCATTTTGTCTAATCTGCAGTAAGTGTTCTTAAAATGGACATGTACGAGGTCATCATCCGAGACTGCTATAACATGAAATATATGGCAGAATGCGGGTAGGACAGAGCAGGAGATATATTGTTCTTCCCGCAAGGAGTTTAGTCACAAATTTAATTAACACTTTTTAATAAGCATCATCAGCATGGAAGCATGTCTTCTGGAATGGTAGCCAGAAGCATGAAGAGGCATGCTTAGCATGTCTAGCATATAAATGCCTTGCAACGCCACCTACCACTTTCAGGTGACATAGTAAATAGGAAGCGGGCAGCATTATCTCCCGTAAATGTAAACAAACTTGTTTGTCTTAGTGACTAGCTGAACACGTAGTAGGACTTTAGAGCCTACAGGTCCACTAAGTTTCACATTGTTTTGTTTGAGAACAGTTATGTAACCAAAAATTTACATTTGTAAATTGCACTTTCATGATAGAGATTGTATGAGGCGAATTAAATTATTTTACAGTGGAAATATTTGTAATAAAATAGTGAGCATTGTACACTTTAATTGAAGTCAGTATTTGAAAGTGTAGAAAAACATCCACAAATATTTAATACATTTCAGTTGGTATTCTATTGTTTAACAGTGCAATTAACTGATTGCAATTTAATTGCAATTGTTTTCAGATATTCGCATGAGTTACCTGCGGTTAAATCGACAGCCCTAATTAGTACTACAGCATAGAATTTCTGGGGGTCATAAAACTAACACCACATTCACTGACTTCCTGTTTGACCTGTCTGTTTTTCTTTCTGTAAAAGGGGAATAATTTTGAACTCCCACCTGAATTGGGGCTAAGCCTAAAGCTATTAAAGCACTTTGAGACCCTTAGAGAAGGAGCCATTAAGTAGATTATTAAAAATCATTCTTAAAATAAAAGGTATAACCAAAATAGATTGAATGTGTCGCTCAGTGAACTCCAGTTATGGAGTCAGGAAATTCGTTTTGAGTTTCCACAAACAGCTTCACCTGTCTGCTCTATCCAGAGACTATATATCCACCCTCCATATATTCCCTTCTAGTAAAAGCTATAGAACTTCAATATTTGAAACAAAAACAGTACCTGTGATAAGCTAGCAGTGTCCAGTATAAACTGCAGGCTTAAACCTGCACCAATTAATTTTCATTGAACATAGTGCTGCATTCTCCTACATTCTATTTATCTAGTCTCACATGAAGCCAAGTACACCACCTCCATAATGATTAGACACTAATTCATCAGAAAAGCAGTTCCTTATCCTCTATATTTAAATAAAATATTTATTCACAGCCTGCTTATGCCTATTCATTAGAAAAGTAGCTCCATATAATAATTGTACTTCACTTTACCATACTGAACAAACATCTACTTTTACTGTTTTATTCATGAAGTTTCTATTAATTCACAAAGACTATTCATATATAGTAACTTAGTCCAACTATTCCAATGCTGATCTCACACTACAGGTACTCGTGTGTGTGTGTCAAACTAAGATTAAGGATTGTATTGGAATTGTAGTAAGCTTCCCAACTTAACAACATTTAGTGGTTTTTAACTTATGTAATTGATGTTCCCTGTTTATAGGCTATTTTTCAGAATTAACTCAAATCCTTTTTGGTCTGAAAATGCTCAATAGGTTTTATTTTTATTAAAATTGGTATTGCTTCCTCTAGGTAATTGGTTTTATCTATGGCTACATCACTGAACAGTTTGGTTGGACTGTCTATATAGTTATGGCAGGGTTTGCTTTATCGTGCCTGGTAAGACAAAATTACTTATTACTAAATTACTACATGATTACTAAAAATACTAATGGGGTTTCCACAACTAAGTTGCCTGTTCATCAAATGCTGTTTTTACCTGAGACAGTGTTTAAATACAAGACTACTACTACTACTACTAACTAGATGAGCATAATACAAACAGATGCAATAGAAACTTTACATTACGTACCAATGCACTTTAATTCTGACCTCTCTGTTCTTCTATTCCTGTACCTCCACCTAGCTTAGCCAAAGTACCTTGTTTCTTCTGGTCCTTAAGAGACTGATGTAAACAAACAGGGACTTCAGTATAGAAAACTTCTATTGGTGATCTAAGCTACTAAATCAGGTGCTCTCTTCAATCCAGAGAAGACCTTCATCTTAAGTGATATTTTGATAAGTCAGATTTTGTTCAGCTGATTCTGCAAGTCTACATAATGAAGGTTGTGTAGTAGTAACTATACTACTTACATGCTAGACTCAGTTGGGGTTAGTGAGTTATAATTAAACTTTTTTCCTTCTTTTAAGCTAACACTCCCTCCCTGGCCTATGTACCGCCGCAATCCTTTGAAGTGGCTACCTGTCCAAGAGTCGGGAACAGAAGATAAGAAGCCAGCAGAGAGAAAACTGAAAAGGCATACTAAAAGTTGAAGAATATGAACCCTCATGATATAACAGTGGAGAATTTTGCTTCATTAAAGGTTTCTATGATATTCCCAGTTTGAGACACCTTCTTTTCTTAGTACTTTAGAGATTACTTGCTACTGTTAGTATACCAGGATCCAACTCAAGGAACACTAAATTTGGGGTTGAAGAAAAACATGCAGATTGCCTCTGGCTAGACTTTTGCCAGGCTTTGCTGTGAAAGCAAAATGGAAAGTAAAAATTAAATGGGTTTAAATTATACATGCTTTTCAAGGTGCACTTAGGCAAGTTCTATGTTCTTGTAAGCTCAGCAGTTTAGT
Source organism: Dermatemys mawii (assembly GCA_007922305.1). Taxonomy (NCBI): domain Eukaryota; kingdom Metazoa; phylum Chordata; order Testudines; family Dermatemydidae; genus Dermatemys; species Dermatemys mawii. The sequence continues at coordinate 9,172,752 of ML677379.1, read as the reverse complement.
ATTTCACTTGTAAATAATACTGCCTGTAAAGTAATCAGTCTAGTTAAGAAAACTGAAGAAATAGCTCGAGTTAATACTGGTATCAGTAAAACATTTCAGATGACCTATCCATGGTGCATTTAACAAAGTATTTAGTATAAAATAACCAGCTGATTTAGTTGTGTATTGCATTTGCAAGTTCATGGCTGCTCAAAATTTTCAAAGTATATTAAAGATGAAAATGTAAGTACACATTATTAGATAAAATTCAGGGACAAGTTTTGATTCCTGTGTAAAACTGGGAAAGGTCAGGGGAATTGAGTCGTTCTGGTCCTTGTGAATAAACTGCCTTCTCCCTTTTTAATGTGATTTGGATGTGTATGTGTGCAGATGAGTAAAATATACCTACATCTAATATCTAATGTGGCAAGGATGAGGTAATGCGAATTAGGGCTTTAAGAAGATTTTATTTGAGAATGTCACTTGCAGCAAAGCTAACATGGAGTTGGGAATAGGGCAGATATAAATAATTAACCATTGTTCGGTGGTAAGGAGAAAGTAAGTTTTTTTTTGTATTCACAAATTCAAGCAATCTAAGTAGTTGGAGTCAAAAGAAGCGTGACAGTATGAGTCCTATTTTTTTTTTCTGGTTACTGGACACAGCACTGTTGCAGGGTTGCTTTATAAGTGATTAAATTCCTTAGCCTGAAACTCACTTTGATTAACAGTACTTTTTGTTCTAAATGTAACAACTGTGAAATGGTGCAGAGTGGAATGACTACACTACAGAATGGCTTAGGAGAGGAAATGAATACCAACACAACAAACTGGTGGGGCTACTAACTTACCAAAATGTAAATATCTAAACTGGAATTTGGCCAGAGTACTGTCTCTTCTCTTGCGATCTTTAGTGTGCACTCTTGGTGTTCAAATCTGTACCAGCATTCCAATCTCTGCTTATCAAAAAGTGATTTTGCTCCTTGTAGCTGATAAGCCAGACATGCCCAAAACAGTGGGACTAAGGGAGATGCAGAAGCTGCAGTGGATGTTGAGCCTCCTAACATTTTGTGAAATCACCTACTCCAGTGCATTTTGTGCTGAGGATGGGCACTATTATTCTGCAGCATTTCTCTTCGTGAGCTATTCTGTAGGATAGAGTATTTACTAAGAGTATTAAGGAAACTAGACATTTTGCATATGTACTGAATATGGTTTTATTTTACAAAATTCAGAAGATATCCTTGACTTAATTATCCCTTTTAAAAATCAAAGATTTACAAGCCTTCAGAACACTGATACTGCAACACACGTTTTATCAAACACTGGAACATAACAGTATACAAAAAATTTACTGTAAGACAAGTTGACAGATGAAATGGTACATTAAATAGACCAATTTATCTGAATGTATCTTTCTTTAATTTACTCCATTCCTAAAAGGAATTAGTATTTGCATTTGTTTTGGTTGGAGAAAACAAAATTCTAATCTAAACCTTGAACATGAGCTCTAAAGATGCTAAAGGGCTCAGAATAAGGAGCCTGTCCCTCTTTTTAGTGTATCTTAGAGTTTTTAAATTTTAAGCCGTTTGTAGAAACTGATTTCTGTAGCTGCAAAAATTCACTGTAATCAGCTCTCCATGCCAAACTGAGCCTTAGGTTTTAACTTCAGTACATTATAATTCTAATAATCCCACATTATAGGCTTAGCAAATGTTTCCAGTCACTTGGTGGTATAGTAAGAGATGCAGTCTGACTGAAACAGAAATTAGAACTAAATCTTATATTTACATACAGAAATTTAGTATGTACTTTCTAGAAACAATTTCATACCCATAAAACAATTCAATTCAAAAGGCAAGTAGTGTAGGGTTACCATATTTGAACTTTTAAAACAAGAGGACACTCTATGGGGAGGGGGATAGCCCTGCCCCCCACAGAACCCCAAACCCATCCAACCGCCCCTGCTCCTTGTCCCCTGACCTCCTATCCCCCAGGACTCTTGCCCCATCTAAGCCACTCTTCTTGTCCCTGAGTGCCCCCTCCTGAAACACCCCCCCCCACACACACCACATCCTAACTGCCCCCCCAGGACCTCAACCCCTATCCACACCCCCGGGACTCCCATGCCTATCCCTGTGGAGCCAGACATGCTGCCGTGCTCCTGCTGGCACGGGGCACTGAGGCTGCAGGAGAGCGGGGGGGACCAGAGGAGGAGCTCTGGCTGCTGGAGTCCCCAATGCGAGCGCCTCAATCCGGCCCAGCCATCCTGTCAGCCGCGCCACGCTCTGCATTGGGAGGGAAATTCCAGACCTTTTTAGATTTTTATAAATTCATGCCGGACAGCTATTTCAAAACCCAAAAGCTGGACATATCCATGAAAATCTGAAAAAACCCCTAAAGTAGTGTAAAGTAAAAATCCAAATTAATATTAAATTTTCCTTCTGTAGAAAAAGTAGTCTCACATTTTAATATAAAAACATTACTAGTACTAATGCTGTAACAAATATGTGCTGCTGTGCATAGGTAAATAAGGATTCCACTCTCAAAACCAGTTTCTCTCTACATAGCTATGAAAAAAAATCCATAGGTAAATATAAGTACCACAAAATTAGTCTATACAGAATACAGAATTATCTCCATCTACCAGACAACTAATCCTATGTCCTCTAAGGAATGAAAGGTCCAGTTAAGTCACCTGATCAAAACTTAACGTTTTCTTCAAGAAACTTCAGATGGCGAGCCTTTACACTGTAGTTTGTGTACTTCTCTCTCATGTGCTCCCGTAAGTGCATCTATTAAGCATAAAAGAAAGTCAGCTGTTTTTTAATCAGAGACGTGAATGCTCTTACCTGATAGACTTGCACTAATGATACCAAAGCACCTTTAAATAAATGTCACATGAAAACTTTGACCAATCAAAAGGGAGAGTTAACAACATTTAAACACAATCATAGTGGTATAATATGGCTCAAAGAGCATATTCTAAAGTGCCATAGGTTGAAAGGAATTCCAGAATTAAGAGATGCAATTTAAAACAGAACTTTGAATTTTTGATTAAATTTGTCTGAATAAATTTCCAGCCAAGGTTTGCATGGAAACAGCTAAAGATCTCTTAAGATTTAATCTACATTAATTAGGAAGATGAAAACCAGTTACTCACGTTCTCATAACTGTTGTTCTTAGAGATGATGTGTTCATGTCCATTTTAAATTAGGTGTGTGTGCCGCTGGACAGAAAATTTTTCCCTTAGCAGTGTCCATAGGGTCGGCCTGGGCACCCCCTGGAGTCGTGCCTTCATGGTATCCAATATAGCGCCTTGCCGACCGGCCACTCCCTTAGTTCCTTCTTGCCGGCTACTCCAACAGAGGAGTATAAGAGTGGGTATTGGAACGGACATGAACACCACCTCTCGAACAGTTACAAGAATGTGAGTAACTGTTTGAGTGCTTGTTCATGTCCATTCCAATCAGGTGACTCAAACCTAAAGTTCAGAAGACGGGGTCAATGTCTTCCACTGATTAGAGCATTGCTCATCCAAAGGTGGCATAGTCTCTGGCCTGCTGGGTAATCGCATGGTGAAAGTGTGTACAAAGGATCACATTGTCGCTCTGCAGATTTCCTGGGTGGGAACCTGTGCCAGGAATGCTGCTGAGGAGGCCTGAGGCTAGCACTCTGCAGACATCCAATGAGCAAAGCTTTAGCTCCCTGGTGCTGGAGTGCTGCTTAGGGTAAAATACCAGGAGGAAGATGTCCTGGTTGATGTGAAATTGGTAGACAACCTTTGGGAGAAAAGCTGGGTGAAGACCCACTTGAACCTTGTCCTTAGGGAATACAGAATAAGGGGATTCTGATGTTAGGGCTCTAAGCTCAGACACCCTCCTAGCTGATGTTACTACCACCAGAAACGCCACCTTCTATGAGAGAGAGCAGAGAGCATGTTTGCCAAGGGTTCAAATGGTCATCCCATAAGCCTGGAAGGGACCAGATTGAGGTCCCAAGCTGGCATAGGCTGTCAGACCTGCGGGTATAGCCTGTTGACACCTCTAAGGAAATGGACGACCATTGGATTTGCAAAGACCAAGCAGATCTCTGTGTGTGGGTGGAAGGTGGAGACGGCAGCCAAGTGAACCCTTACTGATGACATGGACAGCCCCTGCTGCTTAAGATGGAGAAGATAGTCCAGTATACTGAAGCAAGTGTCAGGGACGAGAGGCACTGCTCTGACTAGACTGAAAATCTCTTCCACTTGGAAAGGTAGGTAGCTCTTGTGGAAGGTTTTCTGCTGCCAAGGAGAACTTGTCTGACTTGATCAGAGCAGAGAGCTCCATTCTGTTCAGCCATGGAGCTTCCATCCTGTGAGTTTGTCACGGAGTCACCGGGCAATGCTCTGAAACTACTCCCTACTAAACCAGTCAGGACTCTGGAGGGGCCTCCTCTCTCTGAGCCAACTGTCTCCACGGCAAGAAGCTTCATGGGGGTCTAGGGCTGACCTTAGGCATTCAGCATCCCCTTCCTCACTGTGCGCTTCCCACAGGGAGCCCGCACAAGCAGGGCTCCTGGAGAAGCCAGAGGGCCTTGCACCCCAACTCCGCAGTCAGTTGTGACTCAGCCAGCCAGTAAAAGAAAAGGTTTACTAGATGACAGGAACACAGCCTAAACCAGAGGTTGTAGGTACAGAGAACTGGACCCCTCAATCAGGCCTATCTTGTGGGGGAGGCCACAGCATGTCTGCACCACCCTTCATTTCCTCAGCCAGCTCCAACCTGAAATCCTCCAGTCCCTCCTCTGGTCTTTGTCTCTTTCCTGGACCAGGAGGGCATCTAATCTCTGTTCTTCAACACAGTTGGCACCTTGCAAGGGGGTGGGGAGGAGGCTATCAGTTGCCAGGAGACAGGGTGTCAACCATTCTCTGTGAGGACGGAATCACCTGGCCCCCTAGGGCTCTGCAACAATCACACCCCCTTATCCCACCACACAGATACTTACGAGAAGCATAGGGGAAACTGAGGCACCCGCATAGTATTCAGAGAAAACATTAAGAGCCCCACTTCGTCACAGAGGTGGAGCAACTCGAGGTTTGGATGCTGGAGGCATTATTAGGCCTGGGAAAAGTTGCACGGTGACAGAGTTTCCAAGAACGTTTCCAGGAGTGATGAGTACCAGTGCTGGCAGGTCCAGGCTGGAGCTCTCAATATCAAAGCTTGGTCCCTGCACATCTTGAGGAACACCTTGTGAAAGTGGGACAGGTGGGAACGCATCTGTGATGGAGTCCAGACTGTGACTCAGGAAGGAGCAGAATTGCTGACACTTTGTTGTATTTGCATAGTGAACAGACCTATTTGGGGAGAGCCCCACTGATGGAAAATTAATTTTACTACATTTAGGTGAAGGGACCACTCATAGCTGTGAAACAACCTGCTGAGATGGCCCACCAGCTCTGTATTCCAGGGAGGTACAATGCTTGCAGGTGTATTGAATGCTCCACGCAGAAATCCCACAGCACGAGGGCTTCTCCTGGCACAGGGGAGAGGAGCATGCATCCCCCTGTTTGTTGATATAAAATATTGCCATGGTGTTGTCTGTCAGGACTAACACACACATCCCCCTGCTAGGTGAGCTCTGAAAGTCTGGCATGGCAGGAACACTGCCCTCTGACACTGATGCATAGAACAAGATTCGCCAGAGACCAGAAGCCTTATGTTCGGAGATCTCCCAACTGTGCCCCACAACCCACGTCTGATGTGTCTGTCACTAGTGACAGGGATGGCTGAGTGCTGGTGAAGGGGACCCTTGCACTTACAACCTGTGAGTCAAGCCACCACAGGAGGGAGTAGACTACCGGGCAAGGCAGGGTTATAATCCTGTCCAAACTGTCCTGGATTGGCTGATACACCGACTCTATCCACAACTGAAGTGGTCAAAGTCTGAGTCTGGCATGCTGTACTACACCACGTGTCCCAGAAGCGTCAGGCAATTCCTTGCTATAGTGGTGGGGAACTGCCTGAGACCCCATATGATGTTGCCCAGAGACCAAAACCTAGCTTCCTGGAGGTATACCCGGGCTTGTCTCGCATCTAGCATTACCCCATAAGCTCTATCCTCTGAACAGGGGACAGCATTGATTTCCCTTCATTTAGAAGGAGGCCAAATTCATCGAACATCATTCTTATGAAGCCGACCTGTGCCTCCATTTGAAACCTGGAGCGGCCCTTGATCAGCCAGTAGTCAAGGTACGGGAACACTGGTAGCTACCACTTGCACAGGAATGCTGCCACAACTGCCATGCACTTGGTGAACACTTGAGGAGTCACTCACAGGCCAGAAGGGAGGACTGTGAACTGATAGTGGTTGTTCACCACAAACCTGAGGTATTTCCTGTGGGACAGAATTATTGCTATGTGAAAGTATGTGTCCTTCAAGTCAAGGGCAGTATACCAGTCTCCTGGATCCAGTGACGGGATAATGGAGGCCAAAGAGACCACACGGAACTTGAGCTTCTTCACAAACTTGTCGAGTTCACAGGTCTAAGAAATACCGGAAATAGAAATCCTTGCCCCTTTGCTCCTGAGGGGCATCTTCCACTGCCCCTAGAGAGAGGAGCAAGTGCATCTCCTGAACAAGGATCTTCTCATGAGAGGGGTCCCTGAAGAGCAATGGGGAAGAGAACAGAATTGGATGGGGTGCCCCTCTCTACTGTGCAGCATACCCAGCGGTCCAAAGTGATACATGACTATGCATGGTAGAAAGGGAATAGTTAGGGTAAATCCAATTCTTTCACTAGTGCACTGTCCTTGACCACAAACTCGAAAGTCTGCTCTGGGGCCGGAAGGTGGATTGGGTTGGCAAGAGCCCTGGCTGGAGGACCAGTGCTGTCATCTTCTACCATTCCTCTTCCTCCTCCTCCGAGGAACTTCCGGCCGGTTCTGTGATCGGTAAAACGGTGAGGAAGGCTGCAGTCAGAAGTGCTGCATTGAGTGGTGGAACTGTGGAGGCCCAAGGACCTGAGGGTGGCCCTTGAGTCCTTTAGCCTGGAGTCTTTTATCAATTTTATTGGAAAAACAGGGCTGAACCCTTGAAGGGGAGGTCCAGGATGGTTTGTTGGACCTTGTAGGAGAGACCAGAGACCTGCAACCAGGAACTCTTCCTCATTGCAACCCCTGTGGACATTGTTCAGGAGGCCACTTCTGCCGCATCCAAAGCGGCCCGTAGGGCAGCTCAGGAAATCAGTTTTCCTTCCTCCACCAGTGCCGAGAATTCTGCACAAGAGTCCTGCAGCAGCAGCTCAGCAAACCTGGCTATCATGCCGCAGGTGTTCTGCACGTAATAAGAAAAGCCGAAAAGAAGTCTGAAGAACAGCTAGCCAAAAATTCAAAGTTAATATAATGTTTAAGTACATCAGAAGCAGGAAGCCTGTTTAACAACCAGTAGGGCCCCTGGACGATCAAGATACAAAAGGAGCGCTTAAAGACGATAAAGTCACTGCGGAGAAACTAAACGAATTCTGTGCTTCAGTCTTCACGGCTGAAGACGTTAAGGAGATTCCCAAACCTGAACCATCTTTTGTCAGTGACAAATCTGAGGCATTGTTGCAAATTGAAAGTGTCACGAAAGGTGGTTTTGGAATTTATTGATAAACTTAACTGTAACAAGTCACCAGGACCAGATGACATTCAACAAGAGTTCTGAAAGAACTCAAAAGTGAAATTGTGGAGCTATTAACTATGGTTTGTTCCCGGTCCTTTAAATCAGCTTCTGTACTCAATGACTGGAAGATAGCTAATGTAATGCCAGTCTTTAAAAAGGGCTCTAGAGGTGATCCCAGCAATTACAAATTAGTAAGTCTAACGTCAGAACCGAGAAAATTAGTTGAAACAATAGTAAAGAATAGTCAGGCACATGGAAGAACATACATTGTTGGGCAAAAGTCAACATGGTTTCTGTAAAAGGAAATCATGTCTTACTAATCTATGAAAGTTCTTTGAAGGGGTCAACAAACATGTGGACAAGGGGGATCTAGTGGACGTAGTGTACTTAGATTTCCAGAAAACCTCTGACAAGGTCCGTCAAAGGCTCTTGCATAAATTAAGTTCTCATGGGATAAGAGAGAAGATCCTTTCATGGGTTGAGAACTGATTAAAAGACAGGGAACAAAGGGTAGGAATAAATGGTAAATTTTCAGAATGGAGAGGGGTAAATAGCGGGGTTCCCCAAGGGTCAGTCCTAGGACCAATCCTATTCAACTTATTCATCAATGATCTGGAGAAAGGGGTAAACAGTGAGGCGGCAAAGTTTGCAGATGATAGTAAACTGTTCAAAATCATTAAGACCAAAGCAGACTGTGAAAAACTTCAAAAAGCTCTCACAAAACTAAGTGATTGGACAACAAAATGGTGAATGAAATTTCATGTGAATAAATGTAAAGTAATGCACACTGGAAAAAATTACCCCAATTATACATACAATATGATGGGAGCTACTTTAGCTACAACTAATCAGGAAAAAGATCTTGGAGTCATCATGGATAGTCCTATAAGACATCCACGCAATATGCAGTGACAGCTAAAAAAGCAAACAGGATGTTAAGAATCATTAAAAAAGGGATAGAGAATAAGATGGAGAATATCTTATTGCCCTTATATAAATTCATTGTGCGCCCACATCTTGAATACTGTGTACGGATGTGGTGGTCTCATCTCAGAAAAGATAACTGGCATTAGAAAAGGTTCAGAGAAAGGCAACTAAAATGATTAGGGGTTTGGAACAGGTCCCATATGAGGGGAGATTAAAAAGGCTAGGACTTTTCAGCTTGGAAAAGAGGAGACTAAGGTGGGGGGGGGGAATATGATCTAGGTATATAAAATCATGAGTGGTGTGGAGAAAGTGAATAAGGAAAAGTTATTTATTTGTTCCCATAATATAAAACTAGGAGCCACCAAATGAAATTAATGGGCAGCAGGTTTAAAACAAATGAAAGGAAGTTCTTCACACAGCGCACAACCAACCTGTGGAGGTTGTGAAGGCTAGGACTTTAACAGGGTTTAAAAGAGAACTGGATAAATTCATAGAGGTTAAGTCCATTATTAGCTATTAGCCAAGATGGGTAAGGAATGGCGTCCCTACCTTTTGTCAGAGGGGGATGACAAATGGCAGGAGAGAGATCACGTTGTCATTACCTGTTACGTTCGTTCACTCTGGGGAACCTGGCATTGGCCGCTGTAGGTAGACAGAATACTGGGCTGGGTGGACCTTTGGTCTGACCCGGTATGTCTATTCTTATGTTCTTAAGTATCTGCTATGACCACCTGCTAGTTTGATATGCAGAGCTGTAGCCCTCCAGTAGAGTGGATTTTCCTTCCAAAAAGATCTAGTCTTATAGTGTCCCTATTTTTAGGGGAGGGGCCCTGGTAGCCCTGGCGCTCATGGTAGATTGCTGCATCAACTACCAGGGAATCAGGGGGTGGGTGGATATATAGGTGTTCATATCCCTTTGAAGGGACAAAAAGTACCACCTCTCATTTCTCTTGGCCATAGGGAGCAGACTCGGTAATAGTCTTTATTAATGGCAAGGCAATATGAGAGAATCCAGAGGGGACAATGAAGTCAACCATCGGCTCGGTATTCTCTACCACCTCCTCTGCCTGGATGCTCAGGTTCTGGGCCACCCGTTGCAGAAGCTGTTGCCGAACCCTGTTATCCTCCAAGTCCAAGTCACGCAGCACCTAGGTACTGCTTTGCTGCCAGGTCCACAGCTTGTGGCGCCAGGGCCATTGGAATTAGGATCATCGGTGCCAAGACTGCCAACTCCGGTGGTGCCGACGCTGCATGCAAAGACAGAGGTGTTGATGGTGCTGCTGCCGATGGTGCTTGCGGAGGGACGAAGGACACCAAAGACACTGATGCAGACCTGGACCTTGGCCCTTCTATTTGTCCCTGGCTCTTATGATATGCCCAGGGTGTCCAGAAGGGCCACAGCACCCATTTGGGCTGGTGGTCATGGAAGGACCTGAAACTTCTGCTCCTGATCCTACTGGAGCAGTAGGATTCCGCCTCCGCCTCCTCTGTCGGAGAGAAGGAGGAATACAGAGGAGCGGTACTCTACGGTGCCGGGGAGCAGTGTCAAGAAACAGGAGAGCAGTGTGGGCTCCCCTACGTGGATGGACTGTGCCAGGGAAAGATGAGATGGAGACCGGTACACCATCATTGCCAACTTGCCCTTTGATGGGAATGGAGGCTGGGTGGTCACCAGCAACTTGTCTCTCCTCTGTGGGAAGGACTGCGTCATGAGGCCAAGCTGAATGTCTCCGGCTGTCCGCCATATCCATCTAGAGAGGAATGAGCGTTCAGAGTCAACTGTACCCTGGGGGCAGAGGAGCCGAGGTGACATTGTCTGAATCAGGTCTCCCTGCCACAGGCTCCTTGGGCTTGAAGTGGGGGAGAGCGACTCCTCTCTGGCCTCTTCCTTTTCTGGGGCATTGAAGATTGAGACCAGCACCTGATAGAAGACTGTCTATGGGCAGAGCCATGGCGGTGCCGTAACTCCTTGGGGTCCTTCCTTAGTACTGGCTCATGCACTGTCGGTGCCAGAGCACTGCGCACTGATGAGGAGGTGCTGGGGATGGGTTCTGCTGATTGGATTGGGTTGGATTGTGGTCTGAGTGCTGCCTCCATTAGAAGGATCTGGAGTCTTTGATCTCGGTCCTTGGGTAGAACCTTTTGCAAATTCTGTGCTTCTCTTTTTGGTGCTCTCCCTGAGACACCGCAGACAGGAAGAGTGTGGGTCACTTTTAGGCATAAACTTTCCATGGTCCTCACAGAGCTTGAACTCTGGGGACTGGGGCATACCTCAGAACTGGGAAGCATTGTTTTGGGGGGAGCCCCCAAAAGAAATCTTAAAGAGCTACTAGAACTATTAACTAACTGACTATTAATACTAGAAGCTATAAACATGGAGAGTGGACACTGCTCAAACGTGCTTGCAAAGCAAGAACAAGAGTTTGTTTCACCTACTCGAGAAGGAACTAAGGGGTGGCAGGTTAGCAGGGCCCTATATTGGGCACCATAGGGTGCAACTCCAGGGGGCACCCAGGTCAACCCTACAGACACTGCTAAGGGAAAATATCTTCCGGTTGGTATGCATGCAGCATGCACATACCTGATTGGAATTGACATGAACAAGTACCCAAAGAAGAAGGATCGGTTTCGGCCTTTGGATATATGTAGAAATACACATGCACAACTTCCAGTGAAGTTAGAAGACAGCATTTGGGCAAAGTTGAACATGTTATGAAGATATGCAAATAGATAAATGTCAAAGTAGTCAAATCTCTTGTACCTTTTCCAAATTGGAAGATAAGGGTACATAGCATTGCTATCAACTTCCAAGTAGGATGAGAGAATTCAGGGCTGTTCCCCTTCTTACATTCTGAATCAATTACATTGCATAACATGGTAATTTGTGTAGTCAATATACACAAGTATGATACTGATTCTGCAAACAATTAAGCATGTGCTTAAGTCTTTGCGGGATCAGGGCCTATATCATTACATCAGATCAGTTTCTCAAGATATAAAAATGAAAACAGTCCTCATTTAACCTTTGTGTGGAAGAAAAAAGCAGCAAATACAATTGATTACAGTATGTAGGAAAGACACTCACCTCTCTCTTCAGTTCATCATCTTCCTCCATGATGTCATACACTTTCTCTAGAAGTTTCACTCCCAGCCCTTGCACCACATCAGACCTCAGAATTTCAACCATTCTTCTAATTTTTTCAGGACCAGATAAAACATCTAAAAAAAAATAATACAATTAACTATTCTTGCACTGACAATATTAAGTCACCTTATATCTACTAGAAGTATTTAGAGTGGTTGGTACCAACAAGGGCCTGGGAGATGGTTTAGGACTGTGGAATAGGCACATCAGCTGGATGTCTCTGATCAGCAGAAATACAATTAAATATGTCAGTCCTCTGAAGAGGACTCTTGGGCTGCTATGCAGGTGCAAGGTTCATACAAATTCAGTTTTCAGAATTAGGTCTGAGTCTGAAACTCTGAGCCCTCCAAGAAAGACGTCATCGTATTAGTGTATACTCTGATCACGTCTGGAAGGTTCTTTGTAGTCATAATGGTAGAAACATTTTTTAAAAATTAAGCTGATGTTCTGAAAAACAACTGTGTGCCAAAGATGGATTCCACGACAAATTTCATAGCCATACAACATGCAGACCCACTTTACATTTGAAAAACAAAATGAATGTAAAAATTCAGTAAGTATTTCATTGATACACAAGACAGAACAGCACAAGTAGCAGTATAGTCTTCCACCCATTTGCCTCATTGACCTTTCAATCCTTCACTTTTCTCCTTAAACTACAAACAAGAGATTCCACTTATGAATGTAGTTTTATGATAATGGAAGGTCTGCATTAGGAACAAAAATAGAAAGTGCCAAAACTTTACTCTGGACACTGAAATCATCCAAAATTAATATGGCTGTTACTACTGACATCGACTGGATTTAAGCCAATGATTTAAGATTGAAAAATATCATATCCTACTAGCACGCTAAATCCCCTTTCTGAATGAACAGGTGAAAGTAAAGGACTTGATCTATCCAGAAGAGATTGCAATTTAAGAAAATTTAAGCCACTGCACTTCCACCAGCATCTTCAAATTGGTTATACATTTCCAGTACCAGTAACAGCTGCTGTAAAATACCTGAGCAGATCACCACACTATTATAAATTTTAACATGCAGCTATGTAAGAAAAACTGACTGTGTAATAAGACACTTCCTCCCTGACCAAAATTGGCTCCCTGTACATTCAGAGTCATGTCAGCTGACTAGAGAGACAAAAGCTTTCAGTGCACTTTACTTCCGTAATCTTTGCAGAACTGCCACAACTATGGGAGCGTTATTTTGATTCAATTCTATTTTCTCAATCACCGGAAGAGAATTAACTAGAATCCCTGCTACTTACAACACATGAGCCAGGAAGAACAGTTTGAGACTTTCAAATTCCAAGCTGATTTTTTTCCATCCATCTTTTGACTTACAAACTAAGCTCGAGCTCTGGAACCCTATTGGCAGGGTGGCGGATGAGGAGGAATGATCCCAGAACCTTAACTTCAGTCCAACCCAGAATATCTACACTGCAATTTTTAGCCCTGCAACATGAGCCCGGGTCAGCTGACCTGGGCCAACCATGGCCATGTCACAGGTTTTTTATTCCAGTGCACAAGTACTCTGAAAGTCAAAAACAAACCTTAAGTGCCATTAAGTAGCATATCAGAATATGGCCTCTCTTGTGAATGCCAAATTTCAAAAGATGATTTACCTGCATTTACTGTTGCAAAATTAGAGAACTACTTGCAGCTGCAAAATATAGCCCCAGTTCTGTGATGAGATCTCTGCAAGGGACTCCTGCATCTACACAAAGCCCCAGGTTTTTAGATGCTGAGTTGAGTCCCATTTAAAGATTAAGCCTTAAAGATGATCTGCAAAGCTTTACATCAACTAAATTATTTGGAAGTTTTAAAGTTGTATTTTAAGACATTGAAATCTACAATTCTTTTTATGATTTTAGATCTTAAATGGTTATTTAAAACCTTCATAGCGTGGGTCACAAGTTGATAGATTACCTCATAGACCAGCTTCTCTTACATTAACAATTAGATGGAGCACCTCCCCCACAACAACATCTCTGTGGCAACTACAGCAATTACTTAAGTGGAAAAGTGATATTAAAAATGTAATTAATTTTTAGCCACTTTCATGTGATTAACAGAAGAAAGGAGAAAAAGCCCCATGTGACCAGCCAGCTTCCTGAGGACCACCATTAAAGAACTATTTTAAAGCATTAACAGAGCTACAGACCTGAAGGAAATTCTTCAAATTTGAATTTCTCTGGTTCATTAGATACTTTTCCATGTAGAATCAGAGTGTCTCTGTATTTCCTATGAAGCTTGAACTCTGATGCAGGGGTTAGGATTGAAGGGTGTTCACAGTTCTCTTTAGAATCCATTTTCAGTGTCTGAGTCATTAGCTGTACCAAATCATTCATTTCATTTGTATTGCTTTTTCTAGAAAAGGAAAAAAAAAATCTAATTCAGTCACAATCTCCATTTTGCAGTCAATGAGGACTTTCCGTAATCTTGTAATCTAAGTAGGCCCTGTTATATAGTCTATGTTAAATTCTTGTTGCTATGCAGATCCATTGTTGGTGGTAGTAATACCACAAAACATAGGAGCTTTTAACATAATTTCATCTAACCTCTGCACTGAGCAAATCTTAACAACAAAGTTTAAGAATCCAGCCAGCCACTAACATCCACTCTACACTAGCATTACCACCACTGGAAGTATAATGGAGGAAGATTTTAAGAAAAATGCCAAATGTAGACAAGATCCTAGATAAAATACTTCAACTGAGCCCACAATGTCAGGAAAACCATGTTAGCAACTTTCTAAGTAATAGTTCTCAGTGCTTCCTGACACATTAGTTCTTCTCCTTGATGAAGGAAGATCAATTTCCTGGAAAGCATTCATGTCAGCACTTGGAGACATAGCAATCACACACAAAGAAGTTAAACACAGTAGATAACACCATTATGCATCATCATTAGAAACACATCTCTACACACAGTTTTCCACACCAAGTTAAAGCACAATAAGGTACTTATTTGCATCGTCAGTGACTACTGAATGTCTGTATGCAAGTAAGAAAACAAACAAACACTTACCCTTCCTTGGAATCTCCATCTGACTTATCTGTGGAGCTTGTGGAAGAGCTTAGCTCATCATCAGACAGACAATGGATTAATTTTTTTTTCTGTTATAGATAAAAAATTCTGTAAGAATTAGGCATTTTATTGAATCAATAGTTTGTACTACAAACATGGATTCTTTGAAGTATGTGACAAAATAAACTTCAACAAGCACATTTTTACAATGTAACTTTATAAGTAAATACAAGGGGTTTTAAGTATTAGGTCCAAATGTCAAAATAAGCTAGTTAAAGCACATACACCATCATCATATACTCATTTAACTAGCATTAAATCTCACCTGTGCTGTTTCAACCTATACTGAATGCTTTGCCAAGTGTGTGACAGCGTCAGATAATTTGTGCTATGTTTAGTCTGGGACCATGTGTAATTCCACTGGCAAGTTCATGATAGAATGGTAAAGCAGGTGTCATTTGATTTTTAAAAAATCTACAGAATCATAATTTCAGTGGTGTCACACTCTGCGGCATGGTGTGTGGGATTCACACACACACAGTCTCCCAGCCCCAGATCCTCCAGCTCGGTAGAAATTTTGATAGTACAATGTTGTTGGAAATTGCTCAAGTTAGGGATTTTGAATAATACCCTTCTCCCACGAATACAATGGTACCAAACATGACAAACCTAGAACAATTATGCAGAACAACTAGGCCCTTGACTGACTGTACTGTGTTACCAGAGAATCTGGACCAGGAAGCCAGGGCAGGGAGTAGAAAGTTCCTCTGCCATACTGCAAAGGGCAATACCACTGAAAACTATGACTTTGTAGATTTTTACTAATCAGATAACACCTCCCTTACTTCTCCATCACTAGTTTGCCTATGGAATGAGATTTTTCTATATTATGCCCATTTTGTTGGTCAATTCTCAGTTAATGACATACTAATGACTATACTATTTTAAAGAACCATTGTTCTTGACTACAGTGTATCAGTCTATATAAAAATAAATTGTAGATATATAAATACTTTTAAATCTAATTTTTCTATTTACTCTCCAATGTCCCCAAAATTTTTCCATGGTGCTTCAAATCACTCTCCATTTGGCCCTCTCAAATTTTGTGTGTTCAATCCTGAAGACAGCATGCAAAAAACTGCACATCACTAGCATATGTAAATATAATTTATATGCACTAAACCCATCTGTCCTTGATTTCTGTACGCAGATGGGGTTTTTGCATGTAGATCTTACTTGCACACACAGTAGCATGCAAAAAGACTGTCCCTGCAAATGCTTGGGGTGAGGAGAGTTACATGAACAAACGGAAGCCACACTATGAAAGCCTGGCACTTAAGTATCTTTGTTGAACCTCTTTCAAGTCCATATTTAGAAGCATGCCTTTAAAGAAACTTCTAGTTTGTGTACTAAAATAATTTATGATCTTACTAAAGATATCTATGAATTATGCAATGAAGATGTTAATGAAAATTAATCACTTCCATTGTAAAAAGTTTGAAAATTTGATTGAACAATTACTATTTTTGTCAGCATATAACTTTATGCATTAGCCAATAGGACTACAAATTGAGAAATAATCTTCAAACCCCAGTAGACAAACAGTATTAAGTATTCCAAGTAACCAACTGGCCTGGAACATGATTGTTGGGGGATTTTTTTACTGATACTTGATTTTCAGTGTGTCCATTCAAATCGCAGTTTTTTCATATTAAAAAAAATGTACTATTTTTCTTCAAATTGTGTATTTTGTTAGTTTTTCTTTTCACAGCATTGGTTCCATAATATTTGTTTTAAGCAAATTTAGCAGATAAGCCAGTCAGACTACATGAATGAACAAACCTCAGGGTATTTTGCAACTCACAGCAAGTGAAATTATTTATCCACAGTCAAAGCATGGCCCAGGAAGTGGCAAGGCAAGCTTCTCTCCAGTTATAGCTATCCACCCAATAAACCATAACTATACTTCAGAGGGGCTAACTGACTCATTCAATTCTTTGCTTCTGCTAAGTAAATTGACCTGAATTAGAAACTGATCTTAATAAATATAAAAGCTGAGCTATTGGTGTTTATTGTACACGTCTTTTGCAGCAACAGCTTCAGAATAGCCATGCATTCTCATTGGCCAAGAGGTTCCTCTACATGTACTATGGCATGTTATGTTTTATAATAGAAGTTCTTTATTTTTCTACTCAAATTTGATCTGCATTTAAATATTTCAAAAGCAGATGACCCCAGTTTACCTGAGAAATATTGGGATCTGACGAGGACTGAGTAACTTTAATAAGATTTTCCACAAGTGATTTTGCTTCAACTACTGCACTATGTGATGCTCGTCTTGCTGCAGGCACTAGAAGGATGAGATTTTTACAACATTTATTTTGAGTATATACAAGGGAGAAACTAAAGTCTGGCAGAATATAGGTGTATGCTCTGCTAATTCCTCATTCTGCTCTACCAAGCACTCTGACTTCTGGATTTCACCATCCCTTGCTATTCCATTCCTGACCTGGGTCTCTCCACAAAGCTTTACCAATGCACTTAAATGATGACATTCACCACCACCTGCTAGTCCAGTCCTGGGCATCTTAAGCAGACTGCTCCTAATACCAGTTGTATGGTAGTTCTGTGATAGTAACATGAACAAGACCAAACTCATTTTTCTCAATGAATTCTGATTCTGAACCTTTGAATCTTGTTTTGCAAATTGTGCACTGGTGACAGTAAAGCATTTTAGAGTGACTTCCAAGCATACTATCAGAGTCAGACAAACTAGCCGACAAAAAACACCTGAAAAGTGCATTTCTTGTGGAAATGTCACATTGCCACCATTATAACCACTGAATGAGCATTAGAAAAATAAAAAAAGTTGTGTTAAATAAAAACTCCTATTAACATCTAAGTTACATTTCAATTTCATCTTTTTTTGAGGAAGTTAATACTAAAGACCAGATTGCAAATTAGTGTTTCCATAGAGAAGCCATCCCACGGCATCAGTTGAAGAGTTAACATGCAAAAAAAAAGTTTTTTTTTAAAAAAAACAGTAATTACCAGAAGGAATCATCTTTTCTTGTGATTGTTTTAGCCTCCTCCTCTCTCTTGCCGACAATGGTCGAGCCTTTAAATAAATCAAATCAATATTAATAGTGGCAATCATGGTGGTTTTTCTTTTTGTCATATTTGAAATGAAAACTTTTGTCCAAATACACCTCAAAAAAGGTGGCTACTAAGTACAGTTTTCAGGCAGTTCAGCATACATTGTATTAATTTTTCCATGGTGATCTTGATCAACAAATCGAATTCCTGTACGATAGGAGCCTCCAGCCTCCTTATTTCAATTAAGAGAAAGAGGAGCTGGCTTTCTTTCCTCCTACCTAATCAATCAGATTGAAGACAGAAATTTAATCACAGAGGATAGCTTCTGTACATTGCTTTTCTCCACCCTACATGCTTTTGGAGCAAACTACTCAGAAGAAATAGTAAGAAAATGACAAAAATAAATATGCACATAAAATGTCCAGAACAAACCTCTGAAATTGCTCTCTCACTATTTTTAGAGCTATTTACAGACTCTGGGACTTCAATACTATGCTCATCTGCAGGGCTGTAAGTTGTCTTCACATTCACATCAGGAAGAGAAGGTAAGGGCCGGGGAGCAACTGGTCTGAGCTTAGAGAGAATTAGAAAGTCATTACAGTCTTATTTCCTCTTTCAACAAATTAAAATAGTTTGGTGTTTGCAGATTTCAAAGCAACAACCAAGGACTGGGAGTCAGGACTCTGGGTCCTATTCACAATTCTACCATTGCTTTATTGTGCTCCTCACCACACACAGATATACACACACCACTTTTCCCTAACTTCCTTATACTCCCTCTGTCTACATTTAACTAACATCGTCACAACAAAACCCCACGTAAAAACAACAAAAAAAATCATGAAACTAAAATGACATTTGAAGCTCACCGCATTGTTCACTATGCTTGTATGTCATACCCTTTCCCCCCAGTCCTTCGTCTGTCTATTTACACTGGCAACTCTCTCTGGGGATAGGGATTGTCTCTAACTATATGTTCTGTACAGTGCCAACCACAGTAAGGATCCAGTCTTGGCTGGGGGTCTCTAAGTACTACGCACTGTAATATTAATAATAATAATAATAATAAATAATAATTAATAATGTCATAATCTTTCTGGGCTTTAATTTGCTCATTCCCCCTAGAAGGATTATAATTTTGGTACCTCTAAGTGTTGAGAGGCTTACTGATTATACAGTGCTTTGAGATCCTTGGACAAAAGGCACTCACAAAAGTATATTTCCAAGGCCTGCTGACTTACCCATTTTGTTATAAATGCAATTCTATGGATGTGTATAAAATGAGATTATACACAGACTGGAGATGGTTCAACTAGTAGAAAGGATCTACAAACTATTACAATCTTTTTGTAGGATGGGAAGAAAAATAAGATAGCAGTACACTGCCATTTTAAAAGATCAAATTGTCAGATACATTTTTATCTGCACCTTCTCTGAACAGACTTCATCTAGTTCCCTTTTCTTCTGCCATCGCTGCCGTGTGAAAGAAGGTTCATAGAAAGAGCTATGAGGCTGTAAGTGAGAAGTGAATTTTTCCTGAACATCTGGATTTCCATGTGGGGCTTCATCCTAAAAAATAAAAATATTTTTCTAATCTTTAGGCATGTGTTTTCCTAATTCCAATGTAAACTTGTTCTTGCACATATTGACAAAGACCACTTACCCCCTTTGGAATGCTATGGATTTTTTCTTAATCACAACCACCATAAACATCTATTTGGTTGTCAGTCTGCAAAAATGCCTGCAAGCTCTTATTTTAAATTACAGACAAATAATACCACTATTCTAATAGCAACTTCAGAAAACCAATTTGTAATTCAGTAATAATCCTTCTCCAAAATTCAAATATTTTAGGGGAAAAGAGAGTCACCAGACAACAGCATTTGAGATTTCCTTTTAAAGAAATACAACTATTTCAAAACCAACAAACTAAGCAGAACTATAATGCTAGAACACTTACTTGAATTATGACAGGAACAAACGATGCTAGAAGCTTCTCAGTGGAGTCCAAACTCTGAAATAAGAAGTTACTACATTTTCATGAATTAAAATAAGAGCAAGCTTAGTAAAGTGTATATATTAGCAATGTGAGAAAGACAGGCTTTAAAAGACCAGAACTTGGTGAATCAGTCACTAAATAAAACAACATCCTTATACAGGACTGAATGGAAATGACAGCTGCACATTCAGGACAGACTTACTGTTTAAATTCAAGGCATAAGACACAATATGGAAATCAACTGTGTTTTACTTTAATATACTTTCATTAAGAGCCAAAATATTGCTGGCCCTGTGCATGTGCACTAGAGCAGGGGTGGGCAAACTATGTCCCGCAGGCCACATGTGGCCCGCCGGCAATTTCTGTCTGGTCCGCGAGCTCAGGCCGGGGACGTGGGGCCAATGGCCCTGTGCTCCCGGCCCAGGGTCCGGGCCCAGCGTGGCGTGCCGCGCATCCCCACGCTCCTGGCTGGGGGCAGGGTCGAGCACGGGGAGCTGCGGGTCTGCACCCCACGCGGGGAGCTGCGCCTTCCCTGGCTGGGTCCAGCGGGGGGTGCCACGAGGCCGCACCCTTCCTGGCTGGGGGCCAGGTCCAGCGCCGGGAGACACAGGGCCCCACGCTCCCTGGCTGGGGGCTGGGTCCAGCATCGGGAGCCGCAGGGCCTTGTGCTCCTGGCCGAGCCGGTTTGGAGGAGTGCCCAGCTGAGCACGGTAAGCAACAGGGGGCTTAGGTGTTGGGGTCCCCAGGTGGGGAGGTGGTTAGGGTGGGAGGGATCTCAGGATGGGGCAGTTAGGGAACAAAGCAGGAGGGCTTAGATGGGGGGTGGGGTCTCAGAGGGGTGGTGGTTAGGGTGGGGAGGATTTCAGGAGGGGGCTGTCAGGGAACAAAGAACAGGGAGACTTAGATAGGGGGTCGGGTTCTGCAGGGGCAGTTAGAGTGGGGGGTCTCCAGAGGGGACGATCAGGGGACAAGGAGCGGGGAGGGGTTGGATGGGTTGGAGATTCTGAGGGGGCAGTCAGGGGGTGGGAAGTGGGTGGGTGTCGGATAGGAGGCAGGGCCAGGCTGTTTAGGGAGGCACAACCTTCCCTACCCGGCCCTCTGCACAATTTTTAACCCCAATGTGGCCCTCGGGCCAAAAAGTTTGCCCACCCCTGCACTAGAGAGAGACAAGGGCAAAGAAGTCTCTTACATGTATGTGCTGGGGAAGCGGGTAAAAGAGTAATTTTGGCTGCAGATGCTGAAGAGTGCAGGGGAAAGGGCAATGGTCAATGTTTCTGCATCCGCCAATCACCCAAATGAGGCACGCTGGAAGCCAGAGAGGAAGGGCCATGATACTTTAATATTTTCCCCCTTCCCAAGGCTTCTCTTTTCTGGTAGTCTCATTTCCTGTTTACTCCTTCACTCTTCTCTTTAGTAATTAAATCTCCATTAAACAAATTTTCCTTTCCTCTCCTTCTGTCTTCCTTTAAAATCTCTTCATCTCTCTCTTCCTCCTTCCCTTCAGTTTCTCTCTCTACATTTTCCTTCCATTATCCTACTCTAACTCCATTTCCATTATACTTCCTCCCATCCCCATTCCAAATTAGGACTGAACATGGCAGAAAGAGATAGAGAAGCATAGTCCATTTGGAACAGTGATGTAGGAGCTCCAAACATTTTCTTGCCTCATCCTTTTTCAACTGGAAGCAGACAATTTTTGATCCCAGGCAATAACAATGAAGACAATTAAGGGTTGAGCCCCAGTCTTTGCCTTATACAGAAGCAGTGCTGCAGGGATAGATACTAGGGCTTCTAACTGCTTTGGCACCCCAAGAGCCTGATCAGAAGTGCCCCACTTTGAAAAGCAAGATTAGTTCAGCTTTGTTCTTTTCATAAACCATTCACTAGTTAAACCTTCTACCAAGCACATTTAAGAGTTATATAATTACCTGGTCATCATTTTGCTTTTGGTCCTGTGAGACAGGCTGCAGGAGTTTCAAAGTGTCATCTCCTTCATCTGCGACATCAAGAGCAAACTGCTTAGAATCCACAATTTCAGTTCTAGAACCTGGCTTTGAGTTTTGCTGTAGTCTGTCATCCTTAGTCTGTGGGCCATTAGATGTTATTTTAGATTCTACTTCATTAGGAATGCTTAAGCACCTTGCTTTGTTATCTTGTAGTAAGTGATCAGTTTTAGAGTACCTCCTTTCAGACAGTAAAATATCAATATCCACGTTGCTAATTGTTGCTGTGGAAACTCCTGTGCTGTTCTTCTCATTCTCGTTCGCATTTTTTTCAGGCTCAGTTGCTGGTTTCTCTGAGGGATGAATTTCAAAAGTTTTATCTTTGATTAAATGTTTTTCTTCATTCTGTAATTTAAAAAAAGCAGAAGTGGGATTACTCTCTGAGGAATATTTTAGATTCTCAAAGAGGTCACCTGCATACCAGACAGTACATAAAGTGATAGTGAAACAAAATCATAATCAAGTACTATTTGGAAGCATCAATAAGAGGTATAACAAAAACACTCAAGCTCTAAACTCTGTTGAGAAGCTTGACACTTCACATGTCAACACAACTTATTTCATAAGCAATGCAGCCACTTCTTCTCCCTATGACCACAATTGATAATCAGGGCCCTCCTAGTAGCTCTCCAAAATGCATTAAACCACACGTTTAAGGCTTCAATATTAAAACTAACACCAGCTGGCAAACAGTACAGAAAATGAACAGCGGCAAATGATTCATCTTTGTGAATATCTATTTGGACCACTGTAAAGTTTTCAACCCTGATAACAAGCAATTTTCCTCAAACATATAAGCAATTTTCCAGTCACCAGCTGCAGCAAACATTTTCACTGTCAACATTTGCCTGTCATTAAACATTTGCTAACATTTCCGTTAGTCCATTGACTTCAAATCCTCTACTGGGTACACAGTGTCACAGCATTCACATGATTGTGCCACATGCAAAAGTTAATGCAACTGTAAGGTTAAAAAAAATCCACATAACAGCTTCACAGAAAAAGGATCAGGTACAATGTTTCATGGGTATCATTCAGTAAAGATCAATCTAATTAGTTTTACTGATCCGTGGCTACTTTCTTAGCTTCAACTGTAAATGAATACAGCTCCACTCCCCTTTAAATGTAGTTTACAGAGTTTAATTGAATACAAAATATATTAGGAAAACACAAAACATTTCAAAATATATTTTTAACAACATGTCATGGAACATTTACACAAGTATTTTTTTTTTTTAAAAAAAAAAGATGTATCCTTTGGAAAAAAGTAACTTACAGCTCTATATCTCTTGGCTTGCTCAGAGGGATGTTTTTTGTGTGTGACGTTTCCATTATTAGATCCAGTCTTCACTGAGATCACAGAAGCAGCACTTCTGGGTGTAGAATCTGATATTTTTTTATGATTTTTGGCTGTTTTTCTTTAAACAAAACAGCAACAACAAAAAAAGGACAAAGACTTTAAGATACTTGTGGTTTAGACTACCTTATTAAATAGATGCCATCCAGCCACAGAGTCCAACTCTTTCACGTTTATAGAAAATAAATTTTAAATTTTCACCAATACTGAGTTTCTATCTGAAGTGCTAAACACAGGGTTTGATTTTCTCTGCTTTGTATCTTGCAAAGCAGCGATCGCCAACCTTTTTACGCAGAAGATCACTTTCTGAAGTGCAACCAAGGATCTATCCCATCCCTCCTCCAAGGCCCCACCTCGCTCACTCTGTTCCCCCTCCCTCTGTCGCTCGCTCTCCCCCACCCTCGCTCACTTTCATCAGGCATCAGGGATTGGGGTTTGGAACAGGATGCAGGCTCTGGGCTGGGGCCAAGAGGTTCGACGTGTGAAAAGGGGCTCCAGACTGAGCCTGGGGCACAGGGGGCTTGGAGTGCAGACTCTGTGAGGGGGTTCAGGGCAGGGGAAGGCGATTCGGGGTGCAGGAGGTTTGGGGTGCGAGCTCCCGAAGGATAGCACTTACCTCGGTCAGCTCCCGGTTGGAGTGCAGCGGGGCTAAGGCAGGCTCCCTGCCTACCCCAACCCCATGCCGCTCCCGACAGTGGCCAGCACACCCCTGCAACCCTTGAGTGGGGAGGACAGGGATCCCCGTGTGCTGTTCCTGCAAGCACCGCCCTGCAGCTCCCATAATTCCAGCCAATGGAAGCTGCAAGGGAGATATTTGCAGGCAGGAGCAGCACACAGAGACCCCTGCCCCATCCTCCCCGTCACTTCTGGGAGTGGCATGGGGCCGGAGCAGGCAGGGAACCTGCCTTAACTGCCGAACTTTTAGAAGCCGGATATCGCAATAGACTGCCCGAGGCTCCAAGATTGACCAGTTGATCATGATCTATAGGTTGGCAACCACTGTTGTATAGTAATTTTCAGCTGTGCAAAGTTAGAATGTTAGTGATACTTTGCACGGATTTGGTAATAATTTATATCTACTTCGCATAGGTGTAACTGACTGCCCAGTGTACAAACCAGAAGTCAATAAGGCTCATCCATTTGGGGAAATAAATATTTGGCAATTGGATTTATTGCCATTATGTCTCAAAAACTGGAAGCAATGAAGTAGATAATCAAATCTGATGACAAATTTTATATCCAACTTTTTTGTCACAACATCAAGCTAAAAACAAGCAAATAGCAAAAGAAACTTGTCTTTTGGCAATTTCAAGTACGATGAAGTGGTCTTAAGGAAATGTAAGTGACTATATATATTTCCTATCCGTATTTTGGATTTATAGTCTGTCTTCATCTCACTTTTCTATTCAGTGAGAGCATTGATCACAGATTTACCATAGAACTTGGAATTTGCACAGAGTTTATTAACCAGATGATTTGTAATTTTCTCAAATGTCTCAGAATGGTTTCTAATTTTTGCCACTATCTCCTCTCAACTTGTGAGCTCACTCTGGTCTGTGTGTGCTGGAATAGTCAAAAGGAGAGAAGCAGTACTGTTTTTGTTTTATTTAAATGAGATACATGAACTGTGATAAACGAAGTGACTGGGGAGATTGTATCTCTTGTTATTCTCCATCTTCCTTCCCATAATCCAAGCTTTTTTTCTCTCTCTCTTTGTCTGACACTGAACGAAGACCAGCGTCCACAGGCTCTCACGTGTCCCAATCTGAAAGCTACTTCCCCCTCTTCTTAGGCAACCATGATTCTCTTCCTCCAGCCAGAAAGAGAAGTAAACAGATCCTATGGGTATGTCTATACTGCAATTAAAAACCCACTGCTGGCCCATCTCAGCTGACTTGGGGTTGTGGGGCATGGGCTACAGGGCTGTCAAATTGCCTTGTGTGTATGTTTGGGCTCAGGTTGGAGCCGAAGATCTGGGACCCTGTTAGGGGGACGGTCCTAGAGCCCAGTCTCCAGCCTGAGCCCAAAGTCTACACCAAAATTCTACAGTCACGCGTAGCCCAATGAGGTCAAGTCAGCTGACATGGGCCAGCAGGTGTTGAATTGCCATGTAGACATATCCTCATTCTACTCATTGGTGGAAAGGTAGTGCCCATGCAGCCATTTTCCTTTCATTCCACAGTCCAAGTGTATCACAGCTGCAAGAGACTTCAACCTTATTAGTCCTGAGAATCTCAAGATTACTCCCAAAGCCAAGTCTTCTCCTTTGCTCCAGCCAAGCTACCTTAGATTTTTAACTTTATCAAATTGAGGATTACAGTGGGATTCTCTGGTTGAAAATAATAACAGAACAACCTCTGATTGTCTAAATAAGATTGTTCATCAGGGAACATCTATGTGGCACATCACTTTAAAATTCTGTATGCCCACAATACTTTGCTAGTTATAGCACTTGCCTTTTGAGGATCTAACAGAGTGGCATTTTTTCCCCCCAAATAATGGATAAATTAAGGTGTTTAGTTTTTCTATAAAGAGAAACACTGATTCATTGCAGTTAAGTACTAAGTACTCCTAATTAGGGAAGCCAAATAGAACTTCTTACATTTAATCAGTTAAGACTTTTTAATCTGGCTGGTTTCAAACACTCACCAAAGTGAATGAACAATAGGAGGATTTACTTTCTGAGGGTAATATGAAATCCCAAACTTAAATCCACTTGCCTTCTACGTAGGCCGAATGTAACTAATTTCCATCTTCTCTCTTAGCTGTCTCCTGTTACAGTTCTCAAATAATTCCTTCCCTCACCAATCTCAAAAGATCCTTTCTGCCCCATATGCTGCAATTACACACAGCAAAACTAACTTCAAGATTCTGCTCCGAAATCTGGCACAAATTGTAAAACAGTGATTACAACAATCTGTTACCCAAACCAATAATTTTATATAGAACTATTAATAAAATAAATATCTTACGCCTTTGTGGCTTCCAAAAAGAGAGAGATTTGGCGCTTGATATATGGTTGCCTTAGTATGCTTTTCACATTGGGTCTTTCTTCAGGCTTTTTGCTAAGCATAGTTCTTATTAGTTCTGCCAGTTGTGGACTGTAATCCTTTGGCATTGGTGGCAGCTGTAATTGTATTGAAAGGATACATCTTATTATGGGAATGAATGGATTGCTAATGTTCATAATAGAAAGCTGATTGTTTTGATGACATTAACATACAGAAAACAAAAACCATTAAAACATTTGCCTACAGGAATTGCTGCATTATTTGAGTATTAGGGCTCTGATTCAGCTAGATACTTAAACACATCCTTAACTTTAAGTGCAGTGGTCCCACTGACAATAGGACAGCTCACATACTTAAAGTTAGCCAAGTGCTTAAGTATTTTACTGAACAGAGGTTTGTGTAAAGTTTAATGAAAAAACTCTATACAATTTTTTTCTTAATCAACAGCTAACCGCAAAATACTGCCAATATACATAAAAGAAAACTAAGAAATTTAATTCCCTGGTAAACTAGATTCAGAAATTTTAAAGTAAGGTATGCAAAGCTGGTCAGTTGTGCTTTCTAAGATTTGCAAATGAAAATTCAGTCACAAAGACTCTTCAGTTTATTTAAAACATTTTTGTTACAGCTGAAGGTCAGGACTGAAATTTGTTTTATAACATGCCAAACTAAATAAGGAACTAACATTGACCTAAAGTAATCCAGCTGTATATGTCAAACAAGAAAATACCCTGAGATGATTATTTGCATAATGTTAAAAGTGGAAACTTTATACAGTAACTCCTCACTTAGCATTGTAATTATGTTCCTGAAAAATGTGACTTTAAACAAATCAAAGTTAAGCAAATCCAACTTTCCATAAGAATTAATATAAATGTGGGGGTTAGGTTCCAGGGAATTTTTTTTCACCAGACTATAAGTTTTGAACAAACAATTTAATACTGGTACACAGTGATGATGATTGTGAAACTTGGTTGAGATGAAGGAGTCAGAGGATGCGATATTTCCCAGAGAATGCCTTACTGCTAAATGATGAACTAGCAATTGGCTGAGCCCTCAAGGGTTAACTCTACAAGGCAGCAGGTATGGAGGGAGGGGAGACAGCATGGCAGACAGACACACATTGTGTGAGAGAGAGAGAGAGAGAGAGATGCACATTTCCCTTTTAAGTACGCTGACCCTAGTCTTAAGTACACTGTCTTAATTAGATCAGCAAGCTGAGATCACAGCTGCTGTCAGCAAGCTCCCTCCATCATAAGCCCTGTCGTGTGTCCCCCCTGCTCTATGGAAGATGGGGTAAGAGGGGTGCAGGAGCACAAGGGAGGGGGATACCCTGACATTAGCCCCCCTCTTCCTCCCATCCCTGCCCCTCAGCAAGCGGGAATCTCAGAAAGCTGCTCCAAGGGAGAGGGCAGGAGCAGCACATAACAATGTGGGTAGGGACAACTAAACTGCCAGCAATTGATAGCCTGCTGAGCAGCTGCTGCACAGGGAACTTAGGGGAGCGGGGAGCTGATGGAACCAGGGTGGACCGGCAGCCCCCCAAGCCCCCACCAGCTATCTGCAACGGACTGCTCTTCCTGCAAGCAGTGGACAAAGCAGGCAGCTGCCAGACAATGTTAGAAGGGAGCATTGCACAACCTTAAACAAATATGTCCCTAATTGATCAGCAACGTAACAAAACAATGTTAACCAGGACAACTTTAAGTGAGAAGTTACTGTACTCAAAAGTGCTGAAGTGACTTATTTCCTCCAATCTATTAGCTGCATAAGGTGAATATAAGAAAATTCTAGTGATAACTGAAAAAGAAACTACTTTCTGGATCTGCCATTACAACAGTAGGTACCCACATCTCACTCCAAACCTTAGAAGGGAACACTGCATCATCCTGTCCAATCACACGTGCAAAAAAAATTATACAAACCCCACAAATGAAAGTTGAAATTCTTACTTTTGATTGAAAACAGTTATCTCAAGTTCCAGACACAAAAGATTGGACTATAGGTCTGAATATACTGATTTTGCATTTAAAAACATGACTGAGTATCCACATCAGAAGGGTCTTCATACTGTAGCATATTTCCAAAATGTTTTCACTCAACCAAAACCAACTTTAGATCAGTTTTTACCTTTCCTTCAATAATTCGATAAACTAAAGAGTTCATGTCTTTAGCGTTGAAGGCATGTTTCAGCGTGGCCATTTCATAAACACAACAGCCCAGAGCCCAAACATCAGACTGTGAAAAGAAAACCGGAAAAATCAGCATAAGCTTTTTAGATGCAATAATGAAAATTTCCTTTTTAAAAAATAGATAATACGTTCCTGAACAGCCCATTAGGAACAGAGTGTTATGCTGAGTTGGCAGCCACTATAGTTAAGATCACAATCAAATTCCACTATAAACTTTCAGTTGCAGCCTCAGGTTTGTATTGAGTATGGCCACATTTACTCTGAAGGGTAAGGAGAATTTTTCTGCAAAGTGTGAAGAAAGTTGGTCTGTTTTTGAGTTACAGATCATTAAAAAATTGTCTCTAACATTTCTTTGAGTTCCTTTAGCTCCAATGAGTTCTGAAATGAATTCCTTATGTCCATAATGTTTTAGTCCCAATCCTGTACTGTGAACTACACATGCAGATTACTGCAACCATCTACAACTCCAGACTTTCAATGGAACTCCAAGCAGCGTAGCCACACACCAACATGAATCATGAGCTTTGTAATGCATGTGATGGAGAGGAGACATTTTACCCACTGGTGGCCAACAGCAGCTTGGAGAAAGCTGGAAGTCTTTCTATATTTACTTATAGTAACAGAAGTTTTTCCCTTAGTTCACATTTTTGGTACGGGGCCTACAGCTGCAATTTAATTAACTGAAGGGCATACTTTTGTTTTTTTAAATAGGCAATGCAATATTTCACATGTACATTTATTTAAAAGACTGTATAAGATAGGAGTATATTTGAATATTGAGCTACCTTCCCTTATATGTTCATCTCCATACTTGCAAAGGCTTATTAGGTTTTTTGGTTTGTTTTCTTATTACATACATAATAGCAATTTTAAAGATAAAGCCTGTCACAATTACCTTAGGATTCATATGCCAATGTCCTAGCATACAGTTAAACAAAGGTTTTTCTTTAAACTGGAATTTTAACTTACACTGATACGGTCAACTGACAAAACCTCTCCTAACAAATTAACACAAGTTGACAATTCATGTACACTAAAGAAAACTAAATTCCTTTAAGAGAGCTTTACGTAATGAATTTTTTCCCCTGTGGGTAATAATAAAAAATGCAGCAAAAGTTAATCAGAAAGTGCATTTTACAGAGACATTACTTCCATAACATGCAAGATTGTAGTGCTCTATGGTTAATAGGTGAGTCAACAAAATAACTCGCATTATCTTCTAGATAATTTATAAACTTCTCAGAGTTTTAGGCTCCCTTAAATCAACTAACACAATTGGGGCCAATATTTGTATCAATATACTTTACCTTGTAGTTGTAAGGTTTGTTGGAGAACAATTCAGGACTCATATAATAAGGTGTGCCAATGAGAGTACTGGCCATATCATACTGATTTTCTAACACTCTGGCTATTCCCAGATCTCCCACTTTGATTATATTTGTCTTTGTCAGGAAAACATTTTGAGTTTTGAGATCTCTGTGTAGAATGTGTTTTTCATGTAAATACTGAAAAATAAAGTATTTCAAGCAAGTTAAACAGTTTATTCCTCTGACCAGTGTCAAAAAGGAAAAAGTACAAATGCAACAAAACTACACATCACCATACAAGATATGAATTACAGTTAATATCATACTAATCTGTTCATGTTAACATTATATATATAAAACTTTGTTACTTCTTTATTTTAATGTGACTATATAGAACAGGACTGAGAAAACTTTTTGGCCCGAGGGCCACATCAGGGTTGCAAAATTATATGGAGGGCCAGGTAGGGAACGCTGTGCCTCCCCAAACAGCCTGGCCCC
>ML677379.1:9127961-9142465 GCA_007922305.1 Dermatemys mawii | reverse complement strand
CTCCTAGCAGCATGTTTGGCTCCGCGCAGAGCCAAACACGCTGCCCTGCAGGAGCACGCAGCCCCGCCCCCCAGAGCTCTGCCCGCATGGTGGCGTGGCTCCAGGGGCAGCCTCCCCAACCAGGGGAGCTGGACAGAACAGTCCCGCAGGCCGGATGTGGCCCGCAGACCACAGTTTGCCCACCCGATATAGAAGCAAAATTAAGGCTGAAGCTCATTCCTTAACTCACTCTCCGCTGTGTCTTCATATTGCAATTGATTTCAGACCCAATCTTGCAGTCCTAGTGAGGAATTTTGTCTGAATTAAGGACGTATAAGAACATAAGAATGGTCTGACTAGTACAGCCAAAAGTCCATCCACCCCAGTACCCTGTCTACTGAAAGTGGCCAATGCTAGGTGCCCCAGAATGAGTGAACCTAACATGTAATGATCAAGTGATCTCTCTCCTGCCATCCATCACCACCCTCTGACAAACAGAGGCTAGGGACACCATCCTGGATAATAGCCATTAATGAATTTAACCTCCAGGAATTTATCCAGTTCTCTTTTAAACCCTCTTATAATCCTAGCCTTCACAACTTCCCCAGGCAAAGCGTTCCACAGGTTGACTGTGTGATGTGTAAAGAACTTCCTTTCATTTTTTTAAACCAACTGCCCATTAATTTCATTTGGTAGCCCCTAGTTCTTATATTATGGGAACAAGTAACTAACTTTTCCTTATTCACTTTCTTCACAACACTCATGATTTTATATACCTCTAATGAAGTATGAAGTCCATGGGAACTTTGCCTGAATACGAACTGCAAGATTAGGCCTATGATGAACAAGATCAGATGCTGTTATGGATATTTACACTCCTAGTAACAACAAAGAAACGTAGGAATGGTCATACTGGGTCCATCTAGCCCAATATCCAGTCCTCCAATAATAGCCAATGCCAGATGCTTCAAAAGAGAATGACAAGAAGAGTTCAAACATCAAGTGTTCCACCTTCTGTCACCCAGCCCCAGCATCTGGCAGTCAGAGGCTTAGGGATATCCAGAGGAGGGGGCTCCATTCCTGACCATCTTGACTAATAACCATTGGTGGATCCATCCTACATGAACTTATCTAAATCTTTTTTTAATGCAGTTATAGTTTTTGTCTTTCAAAAAGAGTTTCCTCACTATCATCTTTAAAAAAAAAAACCCTTTATAACTGTAATGAATTTTTTGTGATTTGATTCTCTTTATGTTTTTAAAATGTAACAAACCGAAGCAGCTTGCAGTAGAAATTATGAGTTAATGGTCCAGAAATTTTCTCTTAAAAAGTAACTTAATTACAGGAACAAAATAGTAAGGATTTTTGTGCAAATACATCTTGGTTAAAATTAATTTTCAAGATGTTATTCATAAGTTTCAGCACAGAGAAAATGTGTATAATTTGAGTTGCAAACCCCTGGAAACAGAGGGTTACAAATAACAGAAACAGCCCCTTAACTAAAACAAAACTTGCTTATATTCGGAACTCTACAGTTATGGGCTACAATTACTGCCAATCATGTCACATTGTCTACAATACCGAAATGATGGAGGTAAAGTATACAACAACAACAACAACTCTTTTTCTATATGGATACCTTATGTTGACACTGATAATCTGTAAGGGTATGTCTACACTACCCGCCAGATCTCCAGGTAGCAATTGATCCATCGGGGGTCAATTTATTTTGTCTAACCATGAGAGGTGCAGACGGAGTTGACGGGGGAGCGGCAGCAGTCAACTCACCGCCATGAAGACGTTGTGGTAAGTGGATCTAAGTACATCAACGTCAGCTATGCTATTCTCGTAGCTGAAGTTGCGTATCTTAGATCGATCCCCTCACCTAGTGTATACAAGGACCTAGCAAAGTTAACATATCAAAACTGAAATGGAAAGCAAGCAAAAACAGATCTATTTCTTTTAAAACTAAGAAGTTATATGTTACAGTATATTAATACCTGCAATGCCATGGCAATCTGGACAAACCATTCCACCACCTGATTCTCTGGCAAAGGTTTGCCTTTTTGCTCTTTAAGTTTATGATACAGGTCCCCTCCTTCACAGAAGCCCATGACAATATATAACAAGCCATCTTCCCCCTCCCAGGACTCCCTGTAGGTGACTATGTTGGGGTGTTTCAGCTGAGACAACAACTGGGCTTCTTGTTCTGCTGCTTTCCTCTCTCTGCTGGATGCATGCTTAAGGTTTAGCTTTTTGATGACATACTGCAGAGGGAAAAAAAAGATTTATAATGAAAACATCCAAACTACTATTGAAACACACTGGCAAATTATAAAAAAAAAAATCCATAAAACATAGTTACATTTAACAGTGTCCATTATATTGTAAGAATGGATCAAATGCAGATTCCCCTCACAAATGCACAAAACTGAAATTTTAAAAATTTACATATATTATAATTTTAAATCTAAAATGCCACCATTTGTACTCTCTTCAGGTAGGTATTTTACTGATATTATCCTTGCAATTTGCCTTCTTGACCATCCCCAGTGTCTATTCTAGTGCTCATCTGCAATAGCTATCAAGCCATGTGCAAATTAGAGGGGTAACAAATAAGGTACTGAAAATTTTGAAGGAAAGTAAAAACTGATCAGATCTTCCCTTTTGCTCTTTCCTGTAATACAAGACACAATGAAGAAATTAAAAGTAGCTGCAGTTAAAAGAAATAAAAGGTGGTAATACTTCTTTTCACATAAAGTGGTAGCCTTTGCACAACATTACATGCTAAGTTGTCCAAAAGATCAAAAGTCCAAGTCAGCCTGTTACATAAAATTGCCTTTAAAATTTGCTTACTTTAATAGGCAAACTAAGGTACAAACTGGACTGTTTACATTAAAAAGAACTGTGATAAGGGCTCAAGGCTCCTGCTAAAGTCAATGGTTGGCATGACAATGAACTGAAAGATTCTACAAGTGAAGGGAAATATTTGTAATAGAAGTAATCGCAATGTACTCTGAGGGTATGTCTTCACTACCCACAAGATTGGCGGGTAGTGATCGATCGCCAACGGCACTCCCGTCGACTCCGGAACTCCAGTTTGCTGAGAGGCACAATCTGGAGTCGACGGGGGAGCCTGCTGCCGACCACTGCCGCCGTGAGGACGGCAGGGAAGTCGGCCGAAGTTGCACGTTATTCACGTAGCTGAAGTTGCGTATCTTCGGTTGATCCTTCCCCCTACTGTAGACCAGCCCTAATTGGTTGATTTTAAATAGGCTGAGGATGCTACCCCTTCCTGGACATTATTTATCCAGGAGTCACTAAAGAGGGTTAGTGGGGTGTATGAAATGGAAGAAGCAAGCTTTACCCACATGGCTACCACCTCCACAGTCTCCAAGGACCCACCATAAGACCATTGGGCCTTTGCTGTCCTGATCCTGAAAGACATCCTGACCAGACAAGACCAAAGAAAGGGAACCAGATGACACCACCACCTTCATCAGCTTAAGCTAAATCCTCAACGTAACATGGGACATGAACCTTAGGTACCTCCCTCATGCTGTTTTCCTTCCCCACTTTATTTCTTCTGTTTTCTTCTAAGACTGCTAAAACAACATCCACAATGCTGTTGTGACTCTGTGACAAGAAGGGCTTGCTAAAACAATGCCTAAAAGCAATGACTTACATTTTGCCAATGCTGAATGTGCCAGATCTTGTAGTGGCTGATATGGCCATGTACTGTGCCTATGTTTCTCTAGCAATGAGGCTGCAAGTGAAAGTCAGCACCAGAGACAGAAACTGCATTTTCTAGCTTTGTACAGTGGAGTCGCATCATATGAGCTTTTAACTTACGTGAATTCAACTATACACGCTCGGCAAAAAAAGAGTGCTCAGCCCACTGACAGCCTGGGGTTCCATTCACCCAGACCGGCAGCAGCCCAAGTGGGGCCGACGGCAGGGACCCGCAGCATACCATTAAAAATCGGCTCGCATGCCATGTTTGGTACACGTACCGTAGGTTGCCAACCCCTGTTCTAGTGTACACTGTACTTTATGGGCAATTTAAGGGATTTTCAAAGGTAATTTTGACTACATGAGATTTTCTTACACGCTAACCTTAGAACGTAACCCCCGTGTACAATGCGACTCCCCTGTAATTCTTCTCCCCCTTTTGAGTCTTTGTCCTAAAGGATCAGATTAAAATATCTCAAAACCTTATATTTTAACCCCAGAAGGGCAGTTAATACTATCTTTAATACCATCCAAAAGACTATCAAAGCACGGTTGTTTTTCCTGATGAAAGCCTCTATACCGCTAAAAGAAAAGGAAATTGTTAAAATGAAAACCCCATTCTTTACATCTTTTTCTATTTAATAAAACTTTTAAAATGTTATGATGGCACTAAGTCAACAATTATTTAAAATGATAAATGGTTAAGTGTGGTCTGGAGTAACATTTTAACATAGTGAACGAGGGTTTTATCAACTTTTCCTCCTTTGTTTGAACCAAGAGAACCCTTTCTCAAAAAATTGCACTAAACACCATGGCTGGACAATTATGTGACTGAAAACCTTTTTGTAATACATTCTGAGACAAGGATAATAAATTCTCCATGCTTCAGAGCATAAATTCTGGCAAGGGTCAGGAAGGAATGCCCCCTTGCACTGCACAGCAGGCTAAGTGAGATCACAGAATCAGGTATTGGTCCACTCTGGAGGCAGAGCCGGAGTAGGAGGAGAAAGGATGGTCCCGCGGTCAAGGAACTGGACAAGAACACAAACCGAACACCACCTTCAGCGCGTAGGGCGAGGGAAAGGGGAAAACCAGACTCCCCTACATCCCAGCCCCGTTCTTCACACCAGTCTCTATAGGACCGGGGGGTGGGGTTAAAATCGGGACATCGCTTCCCCAGATCGCCCCACAGGGCAGGGAGAGAAACAGATGCCGCTTCCCCAGACACCCCCCGTCCCCCGCCGCCGCCTTCCTCTCAGCAGGCTCCGGGACTGAGACCGGGGTCGGACCCACCGCAGGCCCCGGGTCTGAAGGGGAAGGTCGGAGCTCTCCCGCGGCCAGCTCCCCGATTACCTGTCTGTTGTCCTGCCAGTGCCGCACCAGGCTCACCTCCCCGTAGCTGCCCTTGCCCACGGCTCGCAGGAAGACGTAGGCGGCCAGGGGCATCCTCCCCACCTCCGGCGGCCCCCTCAGTGCTCGGGGGCCGGAGCCGCTAGTTCTCAGCTGCCCGGGCGCCTTACGAACGTTACTGCTGCTGCCATAGAGATCCACGTGGGCCTCCCTCTACCATAGAAAGCACCGCACGTAAACACAAGCCCGCCTTCCTCTCTATGGTACAGCTGCTGACGTCACTGCTATGGCCATCTTGGATTTGAGCAACCTCCCGCAGTCACCTAAGCAGCCATTATAGAGGTAGCATCCTCCCCAGCGGCCATCTTGGATATAGGGTTCTTGCTAACCTAGGCAGCCATCTTGGAATTTGAAAATTAAATCCCTCAGTATTGGTGCTAACAGTTAATCTCTCTAGAGTGGGCCCGCTGATGTAACCCATACCACAGGTATCCTGCCCACATGAGAGGCTGCTCTGATTATCTTCTGACCTGGAGCCAAAACTGTTCACCTGAGTGGCACAAATGAAGAGGAGAGCAGCATGTGCCTTCCTACACAGCCAGAGTCATAGGGCAGCTGAGTTACCCCGAGATATCAAACCCAAGCATGCACCACTTCAGCACAAACCAAGCAGCGTGCAGCCCACCTAGAAAGACAGGTCTCAGCATGCACCACTCCACCTCAGGCCTACACTGATCAAGTCCATCTAGGTCCTACCATGTAGTGCTCCACTCAAGCTCACAGCAATGCAGTCCATCTACGGCAGTACTTCTTAAACTATACGATGTGGCGGACCGGCAATTTTCTTCCAATGTACCAGGGACCGGTACCATATTTGTGCCATATTATTATCATATTTGCATAGGCACATAGCACATCAGATCAGAAAAACTAACATTCTTCACTGTTTTAATTGGAATGGGAGTGTGCATACCAAGTGGAGCATACTCACAGAGATGTTCTTATTTAAATACATTGAAGACTGACTGACAGGCTGGGTATCTGTTTGGATAGTATAAAATGACTATTATTTCTTTCTTTCTTTCCTGGAAACTTGCCGTGCGCTGGCAGCCAATGACTTGCGGACTGGCACCCATTGGTGGACCATCACAGCACTGATTTAAGGGACAGGTCCCAGCATGCAATGGTTCACTTCAAGCTCACAGTGGTGCAGTCCATGCAGGGGACAGGTCCCACCTGCAGCACTCCACCTCAAGGTAGGTGCAGCCTACCTAGGAGATGTATGTCAGGTACCAGCTAGATCTGCCTAAGATGGGAAAGTGAAAACCTATGATTTCCACCATTGCTACTTTCCTCTCTCTTGAGGCTAAGGTTCTTTAATCATAAGATAAACAACAATCCCCCAGAACTGAAACCCATTTCTGTTCCATGCCCCTTTCACAGCTGCAACACTGAACGGCTTTGGACAGATATTTAAAGTTGTTGAGGCTTTGGACAGATATTTAAAGTTGAGATTTTTTCCTCTTGCAAAATACCTAAACTAAACATAATGTTATAACTGAAAATTTACATCCTGTTATGGAAATAGTTAAACATAAACCTGACTGTTCACACACACACACACACACACACACACACAGTTAAATATGTATTTAAGTATTTTTAGGATTAGGATCTAAAATGTTAAAATGTCAGTAGATTCTAAGTTACACTAGCTTTATCTCAAGATCCCTGTATTTCTAAACACTCAACACTTATGCTGGAGAATGCTCCTTATTCCCTTTCTTGCCACATTTATTTGCCTGATTTGCATCAAATTATATTTAACTAAATAATTCCTGATCCACCAACCTGCCGCTTCTGGCTAGAGTGACTTGAAAGCAAATGTGAAAAATCAAGACCGTGGTGGGGAGTAATATAAGTCTCTATAAGAAAAAGAGCCCAAAATCAGGACTGTCCCTATAAAATTGGGACATCTGGTCACCCTGTTTCTGGCAATGGATAAGGCTAGAGGTGTCTCCAGCTCATGAGAGAGTAAACAGCAGAAGGGCAGGAGCATGGAAGAAAGTTTTCTAAGACGTGGAGGAGTAGGTACTTAAATTTTTTTATTAAAGATAATATTTATATATATAATACACAGGTTAAGACATGAGTGTCTGTATAGCTGGGTATAGTCACTACATTGAGGTTTGACCTCTATTTGGAAAATGGGCAGGAATATGTGGAAGATTGGTTGGATGCATGTGTGCAAATGTAAGGCTAATATTAGAACCATAATAGAGATTTGATTTTGTGATATTCAGTCACTCAGATATAATGCAAAATGTGAATTTGGAAAAGAGAATATATTTTCACTCTTAACTGTAATTAAAACATTGTTTTGGCAAAGAGATTTTGCAAATCATTTTCTGCAAACTTTGTTAGAACATCAAAAGTTCACTATTTGCTTTTTCCCCATTTGCCTAATGTTTAACCCCTGTTTTCACATTTGGTTGTTTATTAACAGACTGTAAACAGGGTATTATTTATTAGCACTCACAACCCTCAAAGTAGAATTTCTCATTTTTCCAAGATGGAAAACCATCTATTGTTTTACATTTTATTGGCATTGATTCCTGCACTTGAGACATCAGACTTTTTGATAACACCTTTCAAGAACATCAAGGTAAGTAACTAAAATCCATCAGATAGCTACTACTTCCATGATTCATGCACCATTGAATGCACTAGGACCTAGGGTGGCCAGATGTCCCAATTTTCTCGAGACTGTCCTGATATTAGGGGCTTTGTCTTACATAGGACCCTATTGCCCCCCATCCCTTTCTCAATTTGTCACACTTGCTATCTCGTCACCCAACTAGGACCTTTGCAACTGACTTCCAGGGACATAGACCTCAAGCAAACTGGGCAGGCATGCACCTCCTGTGCTTCCAGTTAAATCAGGTATCCCTGCTGTTCTGCTGGATATAGTGGTTATGCCAGGTAGATAGTGTCCTCGCATACTTCTGAATGAACCAGGTAGGTTAAGCTGAGAGAAACTCCCTCTGCTGCTGAACTTAACATGAAAATGGACACTTCCCTATCTGCTGAATTTATGAGGTAATTGAGAAAATTGATCATCTGTAGTGCTGCATAATGCTCCTGAGTCATCTAATGTAGAAAGTTCTGTATTTCTGTTTTTAAAATCACTATCACTTTCCTTTCTCATAAGAATCTTTCTCTGTTCTCTGTCCTTCTATTCCTCACCAAAATATAAAAGATGTTTTCAAGGTTTTTTGTTTTTACAGAGGTAGAATAATAATTGAAGCACCTGATTATTGCCCCTGAAAAATAAAACAAAATATTGGGGGCAAAAACCCACCAAAGAATATTTGATATCAGAGACACAAAATATCTTTCTAGTGATCATGTCCATTATCTGGATGCCAGGACAGGATTGTACCCTTCAGTGTATTTTATGACAATATGGCAGAACTTCCACCATATCTGTACAGGACACTTTTGACTTTTTTATACTTGACTAGATCTCAGTGTAAGAAAATGCTTCATGATATTCAGTCTAAATATTTTTTTTGCTCCATTTCATGCCAATACGCCTAACAACAAGAAACGATTTTTCTTCCTTCTCTGTATTTCCATGTTTCAAAGACTTGTGGATGGTTATAGTAAGCACCGTTTGGTAGCACTGTTGTCTCAGGGAGTAAGGCAGACAGTTAGACCGCTTCATTTCCATTGACTGGTTGTATATACTTTAGCAAGTCTCTTAACCATTCTGTGCTTTAGTTTCCTTGTCTATAATGTTTATCCACCTTTTCAAAGTACTTTGAGATATATGACTGAAAATGCTCTTGAAATGACATATATTATTATTTAGAAAGATGGCAGGGGAGGGAATATTTTTTATTGGACCAACTTCTGTAGTGAGAGAGAGAAGTTTTCGAGCTAACACAGAGCTCTTCTTCAGGTCTGGGAAACTAACCCAGCTACAACAACACTATATACAAGGTCCATTATTTAGTCATTATATAACACAATTATAAAGTTGTACCTCTTTTCTGCTTTCTTCATAAATTAAATTTGCCCCGACACTTAATGATTGTTATTGTTCACCGTATTTCCTCTGATGCTGAAACCTTTCTGAATTTAAGCTGCCCACAGCTCTATGCTATATTCCTAGTAAGGTATATTCAGAATCCTGTAAAGAGAAGAGCTGATTGTCCACTGTGGTATGCCACTTTTATAATGATATAATTCCATTGAAATAATGGAAATCCCTGCGTGGCATAGAGGTTACTTCCCACCCCATTCCTGGCTTCCTGCAGTAGGGGGTCTGGCTAGAGGGACAGGGTGTGATAGGAGCAGCTCTGTGCTCTGGTAATTGCCAACTGCCATTGGGGCCACAGGCAGACAGGTGTGATTTAGAGCAGCTTTGGGTCTGCTCTAACTTGCGCTTGGGGGGGCCAAACCAACCCTAGAATCAGAGGTGCCATAAAACTCCCTTTGCACCTTCACCCCCTGCAGCTGTGCTGGGGCACAAAGTAAAATTGTCAGTGGCAAATCTTCTGCTGGATAGACAGCTGTGGAAATTGAAGCCCTCTGCTTATTCACAGTATGGGTAGCAGTAGTACAAGCTTCCTTACACTATCTTATTTATCAACTCAGCTTCGGAGGAACCTCATATAGGTGTGATGGGATTTTCAGTTTTCATGGCCTTGTAACTTCTTGGAGAAGTATAGTTCTCATGGAAACTATGATCAAGATATGTGAATGTAACCCTTTTGCCAGGTGTAGTTGGCAGCAATAAGGGCTGGGTTCAATATCTAGAAGTTTCTCTGAACAATATAAAATAGAATTGGATATCTGAGCAAACTAAACACCAACCCAAAAGGCAATACTTCTCCATTCACAAGCACTGAGTCTGTGTATAATAAAAGAAAACTTGTAACAAAAAGGAAAAGGGAACCCAGCATTAATTTTGGAAAATACCTCAATCACGATTTGAAAACATATAACCATAAGGAAACACCCACCCCACAGTATGTTGGGCATTTTTTTTGCCTCAGTTTCTCATCTTGTGGTGTAAAAGTGCAGTGAACAAATGTCTATTTAATATGCCACTCTTCTTTCCCTCTACTGCTTCCCACTCACACTTGGCTATCCATGACCAGCAAAGACCCAGAGTTCAGAGCTGCTTTCACCTGAGTTCACCTCCAAACCCTGTAAAGGGGAGGAGGCATCAAGTAATATCTCTGCTGCCGCCGCTTGCCTCTGCAACTGTTTGCTTGCTGTTGCTGCTGGTTTTTCTGCCACCTTTTGCCACTGTAATTTACTGCCGCTCGCCACTGCTGCTGTACTATTTCTACTAACACCATTTAGCTCAGCTCTTAGTGATTTCGCTGGATAGTGGGGAACCTCTCTGCTGCCACCTTAGTTATTTT
Organism: Dermatemys mawii; assembly: GCA_007922305.1. NCBI lineage: Eukaryota > Metazoa > Chordata > Testudines > Dermatemydidae > Dermatemys > Dermatemys mawii. The sequence goes on along the minus strand of ML677379.1, from coordinate 9,131,966 downwards.
TCACTGCAACACTGTCCCCAGCCCCGACCCCTGCACTCCCCATTCTTGCCCCCAGCCCATGCCCTGACTCCTGTGCCCCCTCATACATACCCAGCTCCTGTCCTGACTCCTGCACCCCCAAAAATACCCAGCCCTCACACCCTGACTCCTGCACCCCCCCACATATCCACCTCCTCCCTCACCCTGAGCACCAAATGGGAGCTCCTGCATCACCCCACCACACACACACACATTCCCACCTGCACCCCTCGCACCAAATAGTAGTTGTCCCAGGGAAGCACTCCATACCCCAACCTCCTGCTCCAACCCTGAGCCCCCTCCCTCACCTTAGCTCTTGGCCAGATCCTGCACTCCAACTTGCTCCTGCACCCTAACTCCCTCCCAGAGCCTAGACCCCCAGTCCTGTGCTCAGTGCACCTCCACCCTCAGCCCAGTGCAGAGAGAGATGAAGAGAATGGGCTAGAACCAGGGAGAAGGTAGGTACCTTCTCTATGGGGACAGGGGTGGGGGAAATCCTGTTTACCCCCTCTCCAGCCCAGCTGTGCTTTCAGTTTATCCCCAGCCCTCCCTTGCTCCAGGGACCAGCCCTAGCTCCTGCCCCACTGTACTTTTGCCCTGGCCCCTGTCTTGCTGCAGTCAGCAGGGACTAATCCTCCTCCCATTCCCCACTGTGCTCATCTTGTCCCCACCCCTGCCTCACTCCAGCTGGGGAGGACCAATCCTCCCCCGCCCCCGACCATGCCCCGCTGTCAGGGTGAATAAAAATCAATTACTTTTTTAAAAAATCGATTTTTTAAATTTAAGTTGGATTTTTGAGGAAAAACCTATCTAAAGATAGTTTTAATTAAGATACATTATATCTCATTATGTAATAGGGATTATAAATTCTAATTCTATAGTATGAGACAATATATTCATGTAATGTTTAAGAAAAGTTTTGCAAATGAGTTCTAATAGTTAATGGATTAGGGACCCAATCTTATGGGGTTTTGCAGGCTTCTGTGTAGATCATCTGGGTTAATCTTTCTATCTACCCAATGGAACGCAGTTCTCAGTCTAGAAGATACCATCAGAAATGCTTTGTTTTGCAGTTTTCAAATTGTGGATTTGTGTGTCCAGAGGTAACATGCTTGTTAACAGCAAAAATGTTTTTAAATAAATAAATAATGCATAGAGGTGAGAAATAACAGATCTCAACTCTATTGTCCCTTTGCAAATTTTTGTACACAGAGTCAATCTCTTACCTCTCTTTAAAAGTGAAAAGTTTCCAAGAGTTCAGTGAATGAAAGATTGGCGGGGGCAAAATAGATCTGGACAAGAAGAAGTCTAGAGATAAATGTGAGAAGTGAGGGTCATATACTTTTTTGTTAAAATATTATGTTTGCTGTTGAAGAAAAAAATCCAGAATACTTAGTGTTGTTGTTTTAGCTAAATAAAACAATTTAAATGTCTGTCTGGTGGTGATCTCCTTCTAATACAAGAAGTATCCTCCAAATACAGTGGAGCCCCGGTATAACACGCCCCGCTGTAATACGAGTTCGGTTATAGCGCAGTTATACCATGGTTCCCAAGTCCTGAGTTCTCTGTCCCCGGCAGGAGCGCGACCATGGCTTCTCTCCCGTGCTGGGGCAGAGAACTCAGGACTGCAGGTGGGGGCTGAGGCTTCTCTCCCCGATGCCCAGCACGGGAGAGAAGCTGCAGTCCCCACCTGCGAGGACAGAGAACTCCGGGGCTGCAGACGGCAGTCCAGGAGTTCTCTGTGGAAGCCGCAGCTCCCCGCCTGCTGGGACAGGGGGACTCCGGGCTGCCGGAGACCTCCTGTCCTGGTAGGCGGGGAGCCACGGCTTCCCTGGAAGCCGCTGCCCCGGGCCTGCCGGGACCAGGGGAGTCCCCCGTCCCAGCAGGCGGAGAGCAGCAGCTTCCATGAAAGCCTAAATATAGTCTAAAAGTCTAAATATATATATATAGTCTAAAGTCTAAATATTTTGGGTTTCACATAACTATCTCAAGTTTACAAACCCCCTTTTCTCCAGGGAGAGTCCATTTCTTTAAAAAAGCCAAAATGTTCTCAATGTGGGAAATACCTACCTAAAGGTCAGGATCAGTTTCCTGGACGTAGAGTTTTTCTCTGATCATGCCATTAGATGGACCAGGTTGTTCCCTGGGTAGAATGAAAAGAGGTTCAGCTCTTGAAACCCATGGATCTTGGGAGACTCAGAGATTCTTTGATTATTTCTGCTTTGTGCAGCAGACGGGAGTGCATACAAACAGAAGTCTGTGTTACATTTTAAGGGCTGAAGAGACACCCACCCCCGAAACAAACAAAATCCACCAGTACCACCAATCTAGGCTAGTATGTGTGTGTCCTCTATGTGGCATTTAAATTGTATTTAATTTTTCATTAGACTCTTTCCCCTCTCTCTTTTTTTCAGTTTGTCTGTATTTGTTTTTCATTCTATCTCCATGTTTGCTCCTTTTTCAATGTCTCCTGAGCAAAACACAAACCCAGTCGCATTCAAGTTCTAACTTTAAAATCCACAGTTATTGAGACCCATTATTAGCTAATCAGGGCTGCAGGATTTGGCACCTTATAAACAGAATAAATGCGCCAGATCCTGAATGACTCATTCTTTTCTTGGGCAAAACTCCTATTGTCTCCCACTGACTGCTAGTATATACCCAGACTTAACTCCAGCACCCAATAACTTATCTAGAAATAACTTACCTGGCATATGGTACCAGAACGTATGGATGAATCAATCTTAAATATACTAAGTATGGGCTGGCTCTACACTGCTCACTCACACAAAACTCCCATTTGACTGAAGATGCTAAAGTGCTATATAAATGCTGAAATGCTACCTAGATGCTAAGTAGGTTTATAGGTATGCAGATTCTTACAATAGTCATGAGACAATTTTTCAATTTCTTCTCTTTACAGAAGCGAAGTGCTGATGACTTGGTAAGTTCTCTTCTCATTTATAACTGAGGATCTTGTACCAATTGAGGGTTTGTTTTTATTCAGGCTGCAGTGATGGATTCAAATTTCAGTTAATAAAATACTCTCACTATTCTCAAGACTTGTGTCATATTCCAATAACAAAGTAATTGTTATTTCTAGGTACACATGGTAAATGGTGCATGCTAGTCTCTGAGGTGCTTGGTTTAAGTAATCATAATATACAATAATATTCCAAACTCAGAGTCAGTCAGGCTCTGTGCAGTAAAAAGAGAATAAACAAATAATAGCTAATCCCACGTTCTAAATATTATTCTTGTGCTAAGGACACATGTTGTTGCTGAAGAGTTACCTAAATAGTTGTATCCATCTATTTAGCTATGTATTTATATAGCCCCATCAACATAGTAACTGAGCACCTTCTAAATATTTGAAAAAGATACAGTAACAATCTTCCTCCCCCATTACTTCCTTCCCAGCTTGTAGAGGAAATAGTTCCTGTTTTAAGTGGTCCACAGGCCTTGTGATGGATCTCTATTTAGGGGCTGAATTTTTCCCTTAGCATATCAAGGAGGATAATCTGAAATGAAATATATGGCACTTTTATACAAAAACACCTTTTAGGTGTGTGCTGCATGAGCCAGCCATTCAGCTGCTGTTTACAGCAATCATTGGTATCATAAGCCAGAAATATATTGTTGTGTACACCCAATACTGAGCATGCACAGGAGTTATGGATGCAGTAAAATAAAATTATATCAAAATGTTATAAATACCTGAAAGTAGGAGCTTATAGTAGCAGTGCCAGTGCAACTCTAGAGATAGCATTTTTCTACTGAGATTATAACTGTTAGTAGAATAATTATTTTCACATAGTAGCCTGATTATGGACAATATTAAAAACAAGAATCAGAGGGGTAGCCATGTTAGTCTGGAATTGCAGAAGTGACAAAGAGTCCTGTGGCACCTTAAAGACTAACTAAAGTATTAGAGCATAAGCTTTCGTGGGCTAATACCTACTTCGTCGGATGCATGCATGCATGCAT
>ML677379.1:9021014-9127561 GCA_007922305.1 Dermatemys mawii | reverse complement strand
ATGCATGCATGCATGCATCCGACGAAGTAGGTATTAGCCCACGAAAGCTTATGCTCTAATACTTTAGTTAGTCTTTAAGGTGCCACAGGACTCTTTGTCACTTCTGCAATATTAAAAACACTTAAGCAATCTTCATTGTACCCTAGTGGTCCTGAACAAATACAGAACTTGTTTTTTTTCTGTTATGCAGTGAAATGTTAGGACTCCTTACTATGATTATTTCTGTTTTATTGAATTATTTCTGATTTACACAGTGTTCAAATGTAACTGGTGGTTATTTTGCCATGTTTTATTCTTTAGATTGTCAATGGCATAGAAATCTACAGCATGAAAATTGACAGCAAAGTGACTTCCCGATTTGCCCACAATGTCATCACTAGCCGAGCTGTCAATCGTGCCAATGTGTCTAAGGAAGTGGTTTTTGATGTGGATCTCCCTAAGACAGCCTTCATTACCAATTTCAGCATGTGAGAAGAACTTATATTTCTAGCGTGGACTAAGAATCTGTCTGGGTTTAATACAGAGAAATATAGACTAGCAGCATTAAGAATCTGAACTGAGATCTTTATTTTTACTTTTCTATTAGGTTGATTTTAAATGTTACGTGAACAAAGATACTGATACAAATACAGATGCAGGGTATTTGTGGGACATTCAGACAGTTGTGCATTTGTGGATAAGACCACTAATTTGTAATTTTTTTCTACCCATCTGCAGGGGCCTAAAGGAAAATTTCCAGAAATACCATTTGTTCAAATCTGGGATCACTAGAAAGGTGTTCCATTGCCTAAAGTTTTCCCATCATGACATTATAATTTAATTTATCCCATTATTGTAGAAGCAATATTTGAACATAATAGCTGAAAGCAGATGAAGGCCAGAAAATGGAGGAAAATATCACACTTTCTTTTCTTTAGTTATAAGATGTCATCTGATGTCATGTTCAAAACATGATATTCACGATGCCATGGTATAGAAGTTTGCCAAAGATTTGAATAGTGGTTACCATGAACCCAGCAGTGGACTCTTTTATTTTCAGAGGAGGAATTGGTCTTGATCTGGTAAGGTAGAGAACTCTTAACTCCAACTGAAGTAACTGGAAATTGAAGGTGTTCATCACCTCACAGGAATTACTCAGCACTTGGCAAGGTCAAGTCTAGAAACTGCTTGTTAGCAAACAAGACGATGAACAGAGGATAGCCCATAATAATATTTTCATGTATCAGGGTCAATACACATGTCAATACAAATTATTCAGCTAAATTAGATACTTTTTCATCTGTAGGACAATTGATGGTGTTACCTATCCTGGGACTATAAAAGAAAAGGAAGTTGCAAAAAAGCAATATGAGAAGGCTGTTTCACAGGGACGGACTGCAGGTCTTGTCCGGTAAGAATGCTGACTTACAATGGGCTTAAATTTTCATTTCCATATTCCAGCATCCTAAAGCTAAAAATAAAATTAGGAATGTATTTTATAGCCTCTGTTAAAAGTTCATACTGTACTTTATATGAAAAAGGGATATTGATTATAATGTAACAGAGACATGACTTCTAATTGGTCAGGGGATAACCAAAATTGTGAAAAATTTAATTATGCAACCCTTCCTAATGAATAGTACATACTCTTGTGATTAGTCCCACTCAGCTACCCGTGTAAGTGTGTCTCAGTATGAGTTAGTGATAAAGAATGAGACCCAGAAATCTCATTCCTTATATTCGTTTTTGTGGGCCAGACTATGCCTGGCTCTTGAGCAGGCACACAGTAGGAAAGAAGGGACAAGCAGCCTTTTCTCTTTTTTGTAATTAGTTTAACATTTCTAGGGCTTCTGGAAGAAAAACTGAAAAGTTCACTGTTTCAGTCAACATTGCAGCAGCCAGCAAAGTCACTTTTGAGCTCACCTATGAGGAGCTGTTGAAGAGAAGCTTTGGAAAATATGAGATGTTAATTAAAGTAAAACCAAAGCAGCTCATCAATCATTTTGAGGTAAATGGCATTGTGAATTAAATTGTACCTTGCAGTGGTTACATTCTGTAGTTACAGAAACTCAAGATACATTGAATCTTGTGCATCTTTTGGGACATATGCATAACAGACTAAACTGGATATTGTATTTGTCCACAGCAGTTCACAATTGAGGGGAAGGTCCCCAACAAATATCTTGTGGGCAATGGTGATAATGAACTAAACTGAAAGCCTCAGACAATGTATTTTATTACTGGTTTGCATACATAAGCTTCACTAGTTGGGACAAGCAATAAGCCCAAAAAAACTAAGATATGTTGGAGAGTGGGAAAGTCATCAACACAACTGAGGACAGGCTGAACACGAGACATCTCTCTCACAAATGTCTTAACAGAATAGCCCAAACCCTGATCAAACAGATGCTAAATAACACTGCCTGAATTCATAGAGACTCACAACTGTATCCTAGGATTCAAACCAAGGGGCTCTTTAGTGCCAGTGGTTGTTTGAACACTCTCCTTATCTGCCCTGCTAAAATCTACATGTGGTCCAGGGGTTGGCAACCTTTCAGAAGTGGTGTGTCGAGTCTTCATTTATTCACTCTAATTTAAGGTTTTGCATGCCAGCAATACATTTTAACATTTTTAGAAGGTCTCTTTCTATAAGTCTATAATATAGAACTAAACTATTGTTGTATGTAAAGTAAATAAGGTTTTTAAAATGTTTAAGAAGCTTCATTTAAAATTAAATTAAAATGCAGAACCCCCCAAACCAGTGGCCAGGACTCAGGCAGTCAGAGTGCCACTGAAAATCTGCTTGCGTGCCGCCTTTGGCATGCATGCCATAGGTTACCTACCCCTGCTGTAGTCAATAGTTTTCTCTCATGTATGCCCAGGAGATGCTTTAAAAGGATGTACTCTGAAACTGGTCATCAAAAAATGCTTAAATCATTATATGCAGCACTATGCACAAGACCAAAACCACACTGCAGCATAAATAAATCATAACCAGATAGTGGCAGTATGGTATTTTCACAGAAATGAGTGCTTCTTCAACATCTGACCCAAATCCTTGTGAGCAGTTAGTAAAACGGTAACTTTCAGTTGTGTTTCTTTTTTTAAAGCTCCAGATGGAAGATAGGTAGGTCACATCTAACTACTTGAGGATTTCTGATTCAAACATGAATGCTACTTTGCATTATAAAGGCAGATTTCTTCTTTACTAAGAAATACCCTATTCTGCATATAAAGTTGTTCATTGTCCTCCCTCTAAGTTGTTCTAGTTGTGGGTTTATCTATGACAGTGTATTTTCACTGAATGTTTCAGATCCAGGCAAACATCTTTGAACCCCAAGGTATTAGTGAGCTGGAAGCACAAGCATCATTCATCACCAATGACCTGTCACAAGTTATTAAAAAATCTTTCTCAGGAAAAAAGGTACAATGGATAATAACCTCGGTAGAGAATGAATTTGTTAATTTTTTTCTGAATTCTAACAAAGTCAGCTCATTATGAAATAATACATCAGTACTATATATTGGGTTAATGCAAATGTAACTGTACTGTACTGGCCAGTAGTGGGAATAGATGGGATAATACAGCTCTTTTCCATTTCTAATTTCTATAAGGCCTCTCTTCCCAGAGTTGCTCTAAATCATGCAAGCTTATAACAGCCTTCTGTGGATTATTTACACTAGTGCAGAATATTCAGGTGCTCTGGCCATGCCCTTTCCCTCCCTCCCTCCTAATAAAACCCCTCAACTGGGGCCAGGAAAGGAGCTGACCTAGAGGAATTACATATGCTCTACATGAAGCAAAGTGTGTGGGGTGGTCGCTTTGCCCTCTGGTATTACAGTGTATTTTTCAGGGCCAACTGCAGCCCTTTTATGCCGCTGAAGGTAACATAAAGAAACCACAGCATAAGGAAAAATTCAGGAGATTGAATTTAAATTGAACCTATTGCTTTTTAAAGAATTAAGTGTGAGGAAACAGGGTTTTAGTTCGAGACCTTGAAATTGAGCCTTAGCCTATTGGTATTTCTGCTCTGACATCTCCTTGTTGTTATTATTTGTTATATGTATTACAGTAGTGCTTTAGGCTAGGGTCCCTTTGTGCTAAGCAGTTCACAGACGAAGGGGTGGTTCTTAGATAGGCAGGTGACTGACCCTTTTGCTGTTGTGCTCGTATGGGTAGAACTTGCTGTCCATAAGCAGACACCCTACATTCTACTTCTCCTCTTTCAAACATCTAAAATCACCCTCTTTGCAGGAGCACTTTTTAGTATAATTGGTTTCGTATTTGTATGATGATGTAGTTAATATTTTCATCTCTTTAACAGTTGCTGAGGGGAGGGCTTTATAATAATAAATATTTTATTATTAATGCATTTTTATTACCTTGCACAAACTCAGTTACTCAGAATAATAAAATATTGACTTGAGTATAGATAACTTGTTTAAAATGACATCTGTTTTATAAAACCTGTTTTATCATATGGACTTTCACATTTCTGTACATACATTTGTCTTATACAGAAAGCTTCTCAGGTTTTGTATTTTACATTCATTTATTAAAATTTGAGTCTAATGAGGGCTTCTGCTTTCAGGGCCATGTGTCTTTCAAGCCAACAGTTGATCAACAACGAACCTGTTCAAATTGTTCAACATCACTGCTGGATGGAGATTTTACAATAAAGTACGATGTGAAGAGAGATAAGCCAGGTGATTTACAGGTAAATGCAATACTTTACAATTTCAACTGGGCATGTTTAGTAAATTGAAGTCACATCTTCTTACACTCTTCTCTATTTTTCAGATTGTCAATGGATACTTTGTACACTTTTTTGCACCAACAAATCTTCCAAAATTTCCAAAAAACGTGGTTTTTGTAATAGATATTAGTGGCTCAATGTCTGGAATAGGAATACGACAGGTAATTGATTACATTTACTACAAAGTCAATGCTGGTGTGCAAGGTTCTAGGGAGCCTAGCACCTAGTGGAGGTACTAGACACTTCTTATCATGAGCAGGTGTTCAAAGTTTCAGCCTACTCCAGAGCTATAATCATGGATGTTTTCAAGCTATATTTTTATATCTTCAAAATTCTAAACCAAAATATCTATAAAAGGCCTCTCCATGCTCTGAGTATTCTGTAAGTTAAAACACATGTATAATATTGTTTATTGTTTCCCTTTTCTATATTTTTTGTACCCTCTTCCATCCCTGGGTGATGGGAAGCACCTTACTATTAGAACTCCCCACTCCATTCTCTGCTGCTGCATATCAAGACCCAGGCTCTGGCGATTAAGATCTCCTGCACCACCCAAATGCTACTATTGCTTAGAATTAACCTCTCCTGCTCAACATAGGTGATGATTGTTCAAGTGATCCTATCATAGGGTCTGATTTTCATCTCATCTGCACAGATGTTATGCTGGTGTCACTCATTTAGTTCACTGGAATTATTCCATATTGACAGTGGCACAACTGAGGACAGAATCAGGCCCAGAGTTTTTCACTATACACTTTATGAATGTTCAGTGAAAATCCTCAGAAACAAATCATGTAAAAGCTGTAGGTTTTCTCTTGTTATTCAGTGTACCCACATCAGTTACATTCATTTAAACTTGTGTTTGTTTACTTATAGACAAGGGAAGCACTTCTTAAAATATTAGACGATATTAGGGAAGATGACTACTTTAATTTCATACTGTTTGGTTCTGATGTACACGTTTGGAAAGACACATTAGTCAAAGCCACTGCTGAGAATCTGAAGGAAGCAAAGGCCTTCGTTCGAGCTATTGACACTAGAGGCAGTAAGTATTGTAGTAAACTTGTCAATAGGTGGTACTTCAAATAAATGTTGAAGAGGCTAATACACAGATTCAGTCTGAGAATGGAGTGCTGCAAGCTGTCATTCTAAAAACTGACCGGTTAAGAAACACTGCTATAATTATATGTTTGTTTTGGGATTCTGTGAAAGTTTTTGCAACCTTCAGAAAAAGAACTGAAAAACAGGCAAGTTTTAAACAGAAATCACAACCCCCGTACCCTAAAAATAATGTTAGAATAGAATAGAATTCACCAGATAGAGCAAAATTCATATACTGGAATTAGAAATTGAGAGCTCCATCCTTCAGTCATCAGTGATTCTTACCACACAGGTCTGAAGCACATGGCCAGTGGTTAAAATTGACAACATTGCAGTCACACAGACAGTAACAGGTTTAAGATTAGCAGACTGTCTTATTTACAGACAGTAACTTCAGTCTCAAAACCCCAGCATTTCTGGGTGAGTCTGAGAAATACCCCCCCCCCCCCGCCAAACACTTCTCTGCACATGGCCGCACACACACGCGCACACACAAATATACACACGACAACAGATGCCTGCTAACTGTGATCACAGTACCAACACTGCCAGCTCTCATGACTTTTATTTGGTCCTGCCACAGCTCAGGGGGCTGGACTTGATGATTTATCTCATGACATTTGGTGATTTTCTTTAAAGCTCCAGCTCATGAAAATCTCAGCTTTCATTTTAAAAATGTAAAGTTTCCTAGCCCTCCTGGCTGTAGAAAAAGGTTAGAAAATGTGACCTGAGTGTAACCCAATGAGAGAAAACCAGAAAGCAAAGAGAAGGAACTCAACATTTATCGGTTTTGATCATCTCATGATTTGGAAGCCAATCTCATTATTTTTTTGGAGCTTGACTTAAATTCTGGATGCTTGGGTTAGCAATATTGCATTATGGTGCATAAGACTGGCCTGAAGATTTTGGGAAGGATTACAAAGACAATTCTTTGATGTTCCCCAAACTTAACTGATGTACTTCCTCTGCTGCCTGAAGTCTGTATTGTAGAGGCAAAAGTCTCTTGGTAGCAGTCAAACAAATTATAGTTTCAGCGCCTTCAAGAGCCTCCAGTGGTAGCAGACAGTACTGCACATCAGCCACACTACACAGTTTTATCATTATTGATGGGTCTTAGCCTCTAATGACCAGCTATTCTGGTAGAGGTTGCATTTATGACAGAATTTCATTTGGAGCATTCACAAGGTATGAGTGAAGCTCCATATGTATTCCCCCTACCCTTCCATCACCTGTGCAAAGGCTTGCCCCAAGCTTGCCCTATATTACTAACGGGACGTTCCTGAGGTTTACCCAAAATATGATGTCCATTTTTTTTCATATGTTAGTTTGCAAAATCCAGGTGCTGTCAAATACTGCCGTCAAAACCAAATCCTTTCACTGTAATGTGAAGTGTTTATGTGATGGGTTTAAATGTCTGCTATAACTGGAGGCAAAATGTTAAGGGGCTGAAACTGCCTGAATTCAGTTATCGTGCTGTAATGATAATTCACTAGATTCTTACATTTCCACTCTACTCTGTGCTGATAAGGTCTCAACTGCAGTATTGTGTCCAGTTCAAGGTGCCACATTTCAGGAAGGATGTGGACGAATTGGAGAAAGTCCAGAGGAGAGCAACATAAATTATTAAAGATCTAGAAAACATGACCTATGAGGAAAGATTGAAAAAATTGGTTAGTTTAGTCAGGAGAAGACTAAAGAGGTTACTACAAGGAGGTGGGAGAAAAATTGTTTTTGTTAACCTCTGAGAATAGGACAAGAAGCAATGGGCTTAAATAGCAGCAAGAAAGGTTTAGGTTGAACATTAGGAAAAGCTTCCTAACTATCAGGGTAGTTAAGTACTGGAATAAATTACCTAGGAAGGTTGTGGAATCTCCGTCATTAGAGATTTTTAAGAACAAGTTAGACAAACACCTGTTGCGGTGATCTAGATAATACTTAGTCCTGCCTTGAGTGCAGGAGACTGGACTAGAAGATCTCTTGAGGTCCCTTCCAGTTCCACACTTCTATAATTCTATAATAAACAAACAAGGTTTCACATAGAGCACAATAAGATGATAATTAATAGCCAACATGGATTTGTAAGAACAAGTCATACCAGACCAATCTAATTTCCTTCGTTTACAGGGTAACAGTCTAGTGGATGCAGGGTAGGGGAAGCAGTATATGTGCTATATCTGGACTTTAGTAAAGCATTTGACCCAGTTCCACATGACATTATCATAAGCAAATTAGGGAAACTCTGTAAACTTTCTAACTATAAGGGTAATTAAGCTCTGGAATAAGCTTCCAAGGAAGGCCATAGAGACTCCATCATTGGAAATGTTTAAAAACTAGTTGGCCAAATGTGTCAGGGATAGTCTAGATTTACTTGGTCCTGCCACAGCTCAGGGGGCTAGTCTTGATGATTTAGCTAGGTCTCTTCCAACCCTTCATTTCTATGCTTCTATGAAATATGGTCTCAGTTAAATTATTATAAAGTGTATGCACAAGTGGTTGAAAAAAACATACTCAGAGTAGTTATCAATGGTCACTGTTAAACTGGGAGCACATAGCATGTGGGTCCTTCAGGGTTCCATCTTGGGTTTGTTATTGGTCATTATTTTCATTAATGGATGATGGAGTAGAGTACATGCTTATAAAATTTGCAGATGACACCAAGTGGGGAGTGGTTGTAAGCACTTTGGAGGACAGGATTAGAATTCAAAATTATCTTAATAAGTTGGAGAATTGGTCCGAAATCAACAAGATGACATTCAGTAAAGAGAAGTGCACAATACTGCACTTAGGATGGAAAAATACAAAATGGGGACTAATTGGCTAGGCAGCAGAACTGCAGCAAAGGACTTGGGGGCTGTAGGGGAAATCACAATTTGAATATGTTTAAATAATGTGACATGACATTTGCCTTTTTTGCAATGGCATTCTGGAATGTATTAACAAGACACAGGAGATACTTGTTGAGCCATACTGGACAGTGGTGAGGCCTCAGCTGTAGTAGTGTTTCCAATTTTGGGCACCACATTTTAAGAAAAAAATGCACAAATTGGAGTGAGTCCATAGGAGCTCAGTCAAAATGATTAAAGGTTTAGGAAAGCTGACCTGTGAGGAAAGGTTGATAGAACTGGGCATGTTTAATCTATGAAACTGTCTTCAAGTATGTGAAAGGTTGTTATAAAGAAGATGGTGATTGGTTCTTTTTGTCCACGAAAGGTAGGTCAAGAAGTAGTCCATTTACTTTGCGGCAAGATTTAGATTAACTATTAAGAAAAACTTGCTAACACTAGGGATAGTTTAAGCACTGGAACAGATTACTTAATGAGGTTGTGGAATTGCCAGGTTTTTAAAAGCACAAGTAGAAAAACACTTGTCAGGGATGGTCTAGGCATACTTAATCCTGCCACAGCCTGTCGGACTGGTCGAGATGTCCTCCTGAGGTCCTTTCCAGCCCTACATTTCTATGACTCTATTATTAAAACATTTTTATATTTGACCACCAGGTTTCAACCCTAATTTGTGTCTCTACATTGCAGTGACAAACCTACATGGTGGTTTAATGAAGGGAATTGAAATGCTGACTAAAGCTTTTGAAACAAATTCTGTGCCCAAGAGAAGTGCATCTATAATTATCTTGTTAACGGATGGTCAGCCCAATGTAGGTAAGTGTCTCGGTAAATGAAGTGAACAGTAAAGTGGAATTAAGCAGGTGAAGGAAAATAATTACTTCAGTTTTAGTTCACCATTCTTTAATTTCAGGAGACATGAAACCTGATTCACCACTGATTTCAGTGGCATTACAGTACGGTTAAGCTTCTGTAGCAGACTGGAGAGTCAGATTTTTGGTTTCAGTTTGTGATTCACTATCTACCACAAGTATATTTACACTGTATCTTTGGTGGTCTCATCCTAGTCACAATTTTACCACATTACTAAACCATAGCTCAATTAGAAATCATCCTTGCTATATTAAGAACATTTTCTTTGGTGTAACTAAATTAATTCAGTTACACTGATGCAAATCCTTAACTTAGATGTCCTGCACTGATGGGAAGGATATTTGTCAATTAAGTTAAACTGCTGTATGCCCTGCTTTGTGCTGGTGTAACATGTCTATATTATGGGCTTTCACTGGTGCACCTGAATAATTGTTATGATGGTGCACATTTTCTTTAATATAGAGTTTCATCTCTTGGTAATAAATAAAGATGAAGAGTGGGATTCTCCCACCCATTCTGTGCCCTAATAACCATTGCCCCAGGTGCCACAGAAGGGGTAGGAGAGAATTTCCCAGGGGCATGCCAGGATGGGGCTAGAAGTTTGGAGGGGATCTCCATAATACATGCTACTCCCACTTGTGAAGTTGCCCATAAGCAAAGCAGCCACTCCCAGGATGTCATAACAGAACTGTACATGGGACTTCACTGAGTTGTGCTGAAGGCTGCACCATTCCCTGAACAACCTAGAATTCTGAAAGCACAAAGGTGGCTTGTGTGTATTCTGCTTCTTGAAGAATCTTATTTATGGGATTAATAAAGGGTTTTGATTTTGTGTTTTTTTTAAAGGTAGTCTGCCTTCTAAGTTAGACACTTGTATCTACTTTGTCTAAAGTTAGTTTAGAATTAATGGTGCCTAGAAAACATGATAGTCACACTCTGAAAAATCTAAATTAAAAAAAAAAACTAACCACATTTCATTCATTTTATTACTATTTTCTGTTTGCTATTGTTTTCATAAACAAAATCTTAAAGCCTATTTGTTTTGTATTATTTAATATGCAGATGTATCAGACCCTCAGGCAATTCAAGCAAATGTAAAAAAAGCCACTGAAGGAAGATACCCCTTATATAACCTAGCTTTTGGCTATGATGTTGACTATAATTTTCTAGAAAAGATGGCATTAGAGAATAAAGGGGTGGCTCGTCGCATCTATCCAGATTCTGATTCAGCCCTACAAATGGAGGTAAAAGCATAACCATATAAATTAAGTCAATGATGGCAGTCACGCTGATATTTCTGATGACATTTGCCTCCACATTCAGTGTAATTAAACAAAATATGACCATGTGCTGTGGTGCTAGATTTCCAGGTAACAGCTATCCCTTTCTCTTGTAAAAATGCAAAGTGGAATGACTATAAATTGGGAGGCAGCATGATCTAATGGAACAGTTTTATTTATTTGTTAAGGTGTCATGAGGTCTGTGGGCACAGAAGTGTCTATGAATTACATATGTATTATAAGCTCCTCCCTTCTTCCCTCTAGGGTTTTTATGACGAAGTAGCCAATCCCATGCTTACAGAAGTGGAGTTAAACTATCCTGAAAATGCAATATCTGACTTAACTCAAAACAATTTTAAGCACTACTATGATGGCTCTGAAATTGTGGTAGCTGGACGTATTACAGATAATGACCTGAACAGTTTGATTGCAGATGTGAAAGCTCAAGGTGTAAGTATGGGTCTACTGTGATTGTTCCAAGTCTTTCTTTGCGACATAAAATGTCTGAATGTGGGAGATTCCAAATGGGGCATAAAAATTCCCCATTATACCTTTATTCTATGAAAAAAAATATTGCAGAGTATGGAGACTTTAAATACATCAAAAGGCATGAAATGTATTTAGCTAATTTTTTCTTTAAATTACTCAATCTGGAGTAACTTTGTACAATATGTCCACTTTGAGTAAGATAGTGTTGCTATCAGAACCTTGATATTTACATCTCCTAATGATTTTTTTTGTCTTTACATGGTTAGCCTTATGGTTTCATGAAGGTGATGCTTAATAGTTGAATGGAATAATCTATGGCTTTTAACTTTATATGCAAGCTTTGTAAAAAGTACAATTCAAGATTTATCAGTATGACAGTATGAAAATCTTGTTCTAATACAATATTGCTAAGTGAAATCCAGATACCAGTCTTGCCACTTCCCTCCAAGAGTTCTGGTGATTTGGTTTGCATGTGAAATGCATTTGTCATCCAAAATAGTCTTTAATCCTTTGAGGAATACTTCCCTCTCTCTCAGAATATTTGAAAGACCTTCCAATGGAAATAGGGTGACCAGATAGCAAGTGTGAAAAATTGGGACGGGGGTAGGGAGTAATAGGAGCTCATTTAAAAAAAAAAAAAGGTCCCAAATATTGGGACTGTCCCTATAAAATTGGGATATCTGGTCACCCTAAATGGAAACAGAACTTTGTTCCTGTTAGGTACTAAGTGGACTAAAAATTATTTCCAGTCCTGGATTCTATAACAATTTTAAAAAACCCAACATGAATGTACCACTTTCATACAGAGAATATTTATGAAATGTACAGTATCACTTGTATATGTAATCTGAAACAAATTGGTCAACTTCACATTTCAATTATCTGAAACTAGATATATTCAAAATACAGATATAGTAGCTGGACTACTAGTCCAGCTACTATATCTGTGTATGCACAGACCTGTTGCCATGTTAAATACATAGCATAAACAATGTACAGGTAAATCCTGATTAACAAAGTTTCAATGTTAATTTTGAAAATGTGTTATGTTCCCGTGTATATACTTCTAGTAGCTGTGGAGCTACTGAGCAAAGGCACTGATACTGACTTCTGAACCTGTGCAATTCACAGTGCAGGATCAAGAAGTTCATTAATTTACAGAGGTTCCAAAATCTTCATATAATCTGGGGTTTGGAAAATGAGGATGTCTCCTGTGACCTGTAGATAATCAGGGTTTAGTCAAGCTTGTCTGTTACAGAGATAAATTTCTTTACTCCTAACAGGCAGAAAATGATGTGACATTTAGTGAACAAGCAGATGTTGAGGAAACAGCAAAAGCTCTCGAAGAACTGGAGTACATATTTGGGGACTACACTGAGAGGCTTTGGGCTTATCTCACCATCCAACAATTACTGGAAAAACGGTAATGAAATATAAATTAACATTCTCTGTGAAAGAACATGAAAACACTGGGCAGCTAATTGGCAATATTCATTACAAATGCACAGAAAATTCAGAACTGTTTCTCTAATTTACTCTCCAACACACATACGTCCATGAGAAAGCTAAAAAATAATAACTATTGTTTTTTCAAGTTAATTTTAAAGAAGTGCAAATACAGGATTAGACTATGGCTAGCTGCTCTGCCCCTCAGTGAAGTCAGGAGTGCTCTCAAAAGGAATTGTGTACTGTATTTCTTTTTAGCAGAGAAATGGATAGGTTCATATTTTAGAGGGAGAATAAAATGCTTAATCCAGTGTTTAATGATTTGGCTTTGTAGAAAGTTTTTGTTCTGATTCTCTCTCTTCATTCAGCACTGTAGCTCAGGGAGAAGAAAAAGAAAACTTTACAGCTGAAGCCCTGGAACTCTCTCTGAAATACCAGTTTGTGACGCCTTTGACGTCCATGGTGGTTACGAAGCCAGAAGATAATGAAGATAAAACTGCAATTGCTGATAAACCAATAGAAGGTACATTTTTAGTTTTACTTTACTAGGGAAATTCAAATGACCATTTGACATTCCCTTAGATACGGGCTTTTCACATTGGAGCAGAGTTTCAAATATATATGCAAATATATTTTCCAAATCATGCCCTCCTATGGCTAGTATAGCTTTCTCCTGTGCACCACACAGAATCATTTTCCTACTTTAAATTCACTTCCATCACTCCACCTTCCATTGCTACCCATTTGCCCATACATTTAAAATATATTGTATACTCAAAATCATGGTATATAAAATATGAACATCTCAAAACAATAAAATAAATAAAACCAAGAAACACATTTAACCTAAATAATCTAGACATACTCAACTTCAGTTCACATCCCTTCCTCCTATATTTTTCTATATATTGTTTTAATTCAGGGCCAGATTCAGCAAGTTCTTACTCACATGAAGACAGAGTACTCTTGTAAAGTTTTGCATGCTTAGACATTTAGATAGCTGAAGGGCAGGTATAATGTCTTCATGTTTGGAAAACACAATATACATATATGATGCAATAGAAGAAAGTAGTCATTTGAAATTCAAATCCATTTATCTTTCCCTTGTTCTTGTTTGCTTTGTTTGTTATTAGCTAGGTGTTCATTAAATTAGCACTCTCTCTTACAGCCCATTTTCTGCTACTTAACCTATATGGCATGAAGAATGACTCTGTCCATCTTTAGTAAGCTGTACTGAGGAAATTAAGACAAGTACATTCCTTTTCAGTGCCTCAGCTATCACTTCACCACATACATTGCTCTGATTCTTCTCATTTGTCTCTTGTCCTTGGATTAGATCCACCAAACCTTCCACAAAACACCCCAGCTGGACTTCCCCTCCACTAGCCTAATGGCTTTCCTCTCCTTGCCTGCTTCCCAGCACTCTGATAGTGTCTTCATAAATCCCTGGCCTTCAGATATACTCCCAGATGACCAACCTGCCCCTTCCAGACATGCAAATGCAGTTACAGATTCAACCATAGTCATCCGCTCTACCAGAAATATGAAGGGTCTTACTTCATATCATGAAAATTGCAACAGAATAAAATTGTCAAGGAGCACTTGGCAGCTGCATGAAAGTGAGACAGAGTAAAGCAATTGCCAGTATAACTGTTCCCATTTTTCACATGCATAATTGATTCCAGATTTGTTGTCCCATATGTTAAACATTTTCTTTTAATTTGTTCCCCTTGCAGTTGGTTTACATTCACTCACTTCAACAGCAAGAATACGAGCTTGAAATTTAAAATGCTACGAGAGTTATGTCTGAACCATCAAACCATATTTGATTTTTTTCTTCAGAATACCTAATTAAAATGTTTTTTTCACAATAGAGCAGATTATCCAACTCTTTAACTCTGTGCCTGAAACTAACAGTTAACTTTTTTTTTATTATTATTATTTCGTATCCATCCCTGGTAACAGCTGAAGGTAAGTTTCAGATTCTATTTGTTTTACCCAATACTTCTGTCTCTTAGTGCTGGTTGGGTATTAGTTACTGAATCATCTATTTGACAAATTACACACTTTACAAAAAGATAAAATTATTTGAGCAGTATTCTGAGTGAATAATTCATAAATGTGTAAGAACGTTATGATTTTTTTCAAGCAGAATATTTGTAAATAATTGTTTTGATCACTCAGCTCCATTTGTCTTTGGAAATTGTAATGAACTAGTCACGGTAGACTCTAGGTGCCTAATACAAACAAATAATAAGAATTGTTAGTTGTTTTCCATGATCAGGATCAAGCACTGCCAAGTAATCATATGGAGGAGACTCTTGGTCCATAGATGTCTATCCTCTCACATGGAGGGCCAGGGGTGTCAGTTGCCCATTCAGCACCAAGCCACCTCGTCCTCATAAAGGCTGCTCCATAAGTCTAGGATCCACATGGGAGAAGTGGAGAAGATTGACAAAGCAGAGGAGTGGGTAGAATCAGATGGGATGTACACCATTCCCCCTCTAGCCACAGAGTTTACCAAGACAAGATGAGATAATGCGTCTTTCGTGAGGCTAATCCCACAGCCTCCATGGAAATCCCCCAACACAGCCATGCTGCCAGAGGACAGGCATAGAAGCACTGGGCCTCCATGCAGATGATCTTGGCCTCTTAGAGATCCCTGGGAAACTGGCAGGTTTGGGGGCAGGCCCTATGATGGATGGAAAACAAATGCCCCCCAGCCAAATTGGGGAGGAATGGCAAAAGAGGATCCTCAGAGATGCCCTTCCCCAACAGGTTTTACTGTGGGAGGAGATGGTCTGGCCTCAGGAATGGATTGTTGACTATGCTTCTTCCAGGGATTAAAAAAAAAAGCAGAATTTGGCCCATATACTGTGTCTGCATCTATGCTAATAGAATCATAGACTGTAGGGCTGGAAGGGACCATGAGAGGTCATCTAGGCCATCCCCCTATGCTGAGGGAGGACCATGTGTATGTAGAGCAGCTTCGACAGGTGTTAGTCCAATTTATTCTTAAAACACTCCAATGATGGGGATTTCACAGCCTCCCTTGGTAACCTGTTCTAGTCCTTAACTATCTATTCCTTCAAATATTTTTCCTAACCCACTTCCCACCACTCCTGCACTTCTGAGGATAGGCCAGATTCATTTATTCATGATAAGATTTTTTGTTTAAATGTCCCATGTAAGTTTCAACTTTGCTAGAGTTGTTTGGTTGTTTATCAATATTCATATCTACATTTGCTACCGTCCTCTTCCCTAAATCTTAAGGGCCCCATTATGTAAGAAAGCTCCCTTCAGATGTCATTAGTGCAACTCTGCGTGTTGGCCTGAGCAGATATATCAAAAGCTACACAGGACATTTCCTTTCTCCAGGAGTTGAGTTTGCGTCCCTGGAATGCTCTCAGCTTGGGAAGCCAGGGATGATGCAATATGTATTTTTCAAACATCTAGAAATCTATAGATAAATGCAGGAGATCTTTTATTTTTGTTTTTCATTTATCTGTTCTAATGCTGTTTTGTTTCATTCACAGCAAAGGCTGCCCCAGGCACTCAGTCATGTAAGTCATAATCTTGAGTTTCTGAATGAACTAGATCATTTAAACAATTAAAACAGCCTCTTAGAATTGGTAAGGTAATTTACAACTTTTTTTGCTTTCTGTGCGTATACGTGCATCTTACTTCTGTGTGTTCCATTCTATGCATCTGATGAAGTGGGCGATAGCCCATGAAAGATTATGCTGAAATAAACTGGTTAGTCTCTAAGGTGCTACAAGTATTCCTCGTTTGATGAATAAGCTAGAGTTGTCAAAGGAATCATTTCAGGAAACAAGAAATGATCAGGCAGAGGGAAATAAGTTTGTGTTTTCATCTATATTCTAACAAACTCCAGGAAAAAACTAGTAA
The DNA here is from genome assembly GCA_007922305.1 of Dermatemys mawii. Lineage (NCBI taxonomy): Eukaryota > Metazoa > Chordata > Testudines > Dermatemydidae > Dermatemys > Dermatemys mawii. The sequence continues at coordinate 9,110,887 of ML677379.1, read as the reverse complement.
ATTCAACATAATAGATTAAAATGTAACTAAAGATTGAACAGCTGTATGTATAAACATCCTTGATTTAAGGCTTGAGTCTTACAGCTGAGAAGCATCACAGATCAGGCTTTCACACCTTGCCAAAATATTCATCAGGAATCTCGGAGCCACATGTTGGAATCACTGGAAGAGAGTTCCTTTGGCGCCTCAAGTGGAGAGCATCAGATGATGAAGACAATGTAAATTAGTGTGTCTCTATCCTGATGACACTTTGCCTGATTGAAGAGCAACAGCAAATGTCACACTGCAGCTAAAGCAAACAGTGTGTGTGTGTAGATAGGGCTTTCTCAGGTACGTCAGAGACTGAAAAATCTTCTCCATTTGTTCTGGTTTTAGTCATCTGCCTCCCTCTTCTAGCCTTAAGTACTGTCTCAGTCTGTCTTCTTCCAGACAAGAAATATCATAGGAAATATCTTCACAACCTGTCTGCGATACCCAGTCATTCACAGAAAATAAACACAATTATTTGTAGTACAGGGGTCTCAAACATGCGGCCCATGAAGCCCTTCCCTACGGTCCATCAAGGTCCCTGCCCCCCTGCCCCATAGCAGTTTCCAGGAGGGAGGGGCCAGAAGTGAAGGCTTCTCTGCTGCTTGGCTGGGCTGCTGCTGCGGCTTCAATGAATGAGCTGTGGTGGCGCTTCCCAGGAGCCCTCTGCAGTGGCAGCCAGGAGCGGTAAGCCTCCCGCAGAGGGAGGTGGGAGGGTGGCGGGGAGCCTGGCTTATTTATTACTCCTGGCCACCACTGCAGAGGGCTCCTGGGAAGCACCGCCCCAGCTCATTCATTGAATGCAGCAGCAGCAACTGGAAGCTGGGGCTTGGCAGCGGCCCAGCCAGGCAGCAGAGAAGCCTCCCCACCCTCGGGTGGGTGCTGCTGCCGCCCTGCGAGCAGCCAAAGGTGAGCGTTGTTTCAAGGTTCTCTGGCCGGCTGCAGCTGCCTGGGCTTGCTGCGCCCCCGCCTGCCCGCCATGCCCCACTACCGGTATACCCTGCAGAGAGTGCCAGGCTCAGGCAAGGGATGGTGGGGAGGAGAATCCGGGAAGGCTGAAAGAGATGGAGAGAGGAGACGGGGGCAGGGAGGGGCAACTTAGGGGTGGGAGGGTATTGAAGCTGGGGTCATGGGGGGAGATTTGGGGAACAAGGAGCAGGATTGGGGGGGGAATTTGGGGACAGGACACTGGGTTACAAGGATGAGCGGGGGAACATTTGGAGCTGGAGAACAGAGTTATGGGAGGTGAGTGGGGTGAGATTTAGGGATGGGGTACAGGGAGCTGAGTTACAGGGGTGAGTGGGTGGAGATTTGGGGATGGGGAGCAGAGGTATGAGGGTGAGGAGGGAAGATTTGGGGATGGAACACAGGGAGCTGGCTACAAGCATGAGTGGGGGGAGATTTGGGGAACAGAGAGCTGCGTAATAGGGGGTGAGTAGGTGGACATTTGGGGATGGGGCACAGGGAGCTGGGTTACAGGGGTAAGTGGGGAGGGAGAACAGGTTTATCAGAATCAGTTTGGGAGAGGGAGACCTTATAAAATTATAATTGATATTAGGCTGAGATGGTCTGAAATTTCTGTCAGATTTATCAGCACATTATATTTGAAAAAAGCTTGAATCATCTGAGGCTGGTAATTTCTTGTTAAATTAGATTTGTTTGCTTGTGTTTCCAGCTCTGGACTTCCTATATTGCTCTTGCTTTGTTTGCCAAACAGCTGTTGGCAATGCCTAGCGCTTTCCAGGAGGGAGTGGGGAGCTGCATGCTCAGAGGAGGAGGCGGGGCAGGGGGTGGGACCTCATGGAAGGGGTGGAGTGGGGGCGGGGCCAGGGGCAGTGAGGGTGTGTGTGTGTGTGTCAGTGATGCGGCCTTTGAGCCAGTGCATTAGTCCTCATGCGGCCCTTGTGGTCATTTGAGTTTGAGACCCCTGTTTTAGTACCTGCTGAACTGATAAATTGGAGACTGGGATTGACACTCAAGCCTGGGTTTTGCACATGGCTGTGCAGAGCAGTACTATCTAACGATAACCGTTATGTATTAGAACTAGAATAGAAATTAGGCTTTAACAAGTAATTTAAATTGTTAACATCCTACCTGTGTTGTAGATACAATGTGCAAATAGCCCCTTCTGATTTTAGTTCTAACAGTCCTTGTTCTTTGTTTCTATGCAGATCCAACACATGCTTATCTGTACAGTAGTCCTTCAATCCCCTCCCTATATACTAGTGGTGAGTTTGTTTTAAATAGTTTTAAATAAAATAGGGAAAAGGTCATCTTTGAAAAAAAGAGCAGAACCTTAGAAAGACTAAGTTGCAAAATTCTTCAGAATCTTTTGTATAATTAATTTTCATAAAAACAAAATAAATAAGCAATTTTTGTTCCATAGGCTCACATTTTAATTTGCTCTAAATTTCCCATAGTCTTTTATAACAGTCAGCCTTCACTGGTTTAATCCTTATCATAGTATTTCTTTCTGCTCCTAAACCTCTTGACAATAACCCTTACTTTTCTCTTCTTTCTCTGAATGGGACTCACTCAGCCTCCTGCTTTCATCTGCTTTTCATGTCCCTCCTTGTTACTATCCCAACAGAGCTTACTTGAGGCTAAGGGCTTACTTCTTGGTGTGCCACTTGGTATAGCACTAGTATGTTCAGTTTTAGTATTTGGGTTATAGATTTTTTCTTCACCTTTAGAATTTAAAAAATTATATTCCTATATTCTTTCAATAGGGTTAATTCTATAAGTAATTTTAAAAAAATTCCCAAGTTGTTGCTCTCTTCCTGTCAGAAAGCCAGAGTACTGAGGTATGATTTTACATAGATTTAACTCTTCCTTAATTCCATGTCACATTGGAAAGATGGACAAAACCAGGATTGTTTGGATTTTGCTAAACATTGTGGGTTAGCTTTTAGTTTTGCAAAAAAAATGGATGTTATATCCAGCTTCTTTTTATCTATCCCTTGTAAACCTGTCATCTCAGAAATTTATCTTTTTGGCATTTGTCTATTTATGGAAACATTTTGCAGGAATCAAATGATTTCTTACCTATGCACATTAAGCTCAGCTGTATTCTTTGGTCTAATTCTAAGCACTTTTCGCATTAGGATATCATATTTTCCTAATAAAATTGCCTCATATGTAAATGGCCTTGTTAAGGGACACTCTTATCACAACACATACACTTATCACAACTAGGTGACCAGACAGCAAGTGTGAAAAATTGGGATTGGGGGGGCTATAATAGGAGCCTATATAAGAAAAAGACCCCAAAATCAGGACTGTCCCTATAAAATTGGGACATCTGGTCATCCTAATCACAGCAAAACTATTTTGCTATAACTCACATGCAGATTTGTTGTCTTTAGGTCCAGAAATCTCATTGGGTTCCAATTTCTCCTACTTCCACCCAGTAAAATATGTTGATATTCTAATTCTAATCTCACTATTTCACTCTAATTTAAAAGTTGCTGTTCTAAAGGGGCAGTATAAATCAATTAAGAGGAGACGTCATAATGTTTAATTAACTAGGGTTTTTTGTACACAACTTTTGAACATCTGCAACATTATATAAATGCTAGTGATTATTATTTACAGTTGATGGAGATCCACATTTCATTATATCAGTGCCACAAAAAGAAGACGCCATTTGTTTCAATATCAATGAAGAGACGGGTGCAGTGTTAAATTTAATAAATGACCCAGTTACAGGTGAGTTTTTCATTCTTTAAATACAGTAAATCAGGATATTTACCTCATTTATAGGGGCCCTTCTCTTCCTTGACATAATGTGAGCTTGTAACTTCCAGTGACATTAATGAGAGTTACACAGCTACAGCAAGGGAATACTCCATCACTTAGTGTAAAAGGTAAAGTGCACTGCACCATTAGTGTGAATATATTTTCACTTTTAGTAGGAAAAGAAACTTTTGGCCATCCCCTCAGAGGAATTGTACAGGGATAATATAGCCCAGTGAATGGAAGTAGTGAGAATTCTAAATAAGTCATGTTTGCCGTAACTTATCTGGAATGCCTGGGAAAGGCTTACCATGAGTGATAGAGAATAATGCTCAGACTTTTCCTTCTCAACACTGAAGCTGCCAACCAGTACAAGTAGAAACTTATTCCATATGCCTTGGTGGATGGCCACTTATTCTCAGTGAATTCCCGTTCAACAGATGACTCCAGGCCAGATTCTCCATTGCATTATAGCTCTTACATGCTGCTCTGGACCACAGTAAATAAGATCACACTTCTGATGTGATTCTGAACTGATTTATTTTCTCAAACTTAGTTTTTCCATGTCATTCCTTGTCACTCGCTGACCAGAATCTTTCCTTTTTTTAAATTTTAGGCATCAGAGTTAATGGGCAGCTTATTGGAGATAAGAGAGTGAGCAGTGACGCTAAGATCCAAAACACATATTTTGGAAAACTTGGGATTGAAAATAAACAGCTGGAATTAAAACTAGAAGTAACTCCTGAGAAAATAACCCTCCAGACGGGCAGAAAGAAGACAGTTTTCACCTGGCTTGATACAGTCACACTGCAACAAGAAGGGTATCACAAATACTAGAATCATTCAAGAATTTTCAAATTTGTGAAAATTCTGTTGTTCATAAAGCTGAGTGAAATTTTTCATCTGAAACTTTTTTGGTGCAAATCCAGATTCAACACCACCATATGTTTTGTGAAACTCAGTTTTGCTGAATTGTTTCAGTCAACTTTTAAAAAAAAATTCAGGGGAAAAACCAAAAAACTTCATGTTGCCATTTTTCTAAATGAAATGTTTCAAATTTTCAGTTCTAAACAACTTTTTGTTCACAATTTCCTTTATTTTAAAAAATCACAAACATTTAAAAATGGTCAAAATTGAATGGTTTCATTTAGCAGATGTCAAAATGAAACATTTCATTTGACCAGAAATAATTGTTTAACTTTTTGATTTGCCAAAAATTTTGAAACATTTTACTTTCAGACTGATCCAAAACTTTTATTTTATTTTATTGACTCTTCAAAGAACTGAAAAGCTTGTTATTTTCACACTCTACTAAAATTGAGGATACATGTTTACGAACATGCAAAGGATAAGCTGAAAAGTCTAATGCCAGTTCAAATCCTGCTAGATTCTGCTCTCAGCTTTACTGTGTAAATCCAGAGTAACTATCATTAAATTTCTCTGGATTTACAATAATAAATGAGAGCAGAATTTTCCCCTTACATAACGTAGTATTTAGTTTTGTACTAGGGTTGTTGCTCTCTTTTAAGACTAACAGTCTTTAAAAGATAAATAACAAGGTGTGGCCTATTCTATATATAAATTGTCAGAGTTTTAAGTTTCACAAAAATTTTGCTGAAAGACAAAACAGATATATTGTAACAAACATCTTTTCAGAAATGGAAATCATGTCATTTATAGGAATCAATGTCTCTTCTGTTGTGTGTGTGTATATATATATAAATAAAACTAGTTAGGGCCTGATTCTCCACCTACTTGATTAGTGTGGAGTTATTTATACTAGGCACCAGATCAGAATGGCAGTATTTTATATGCAGTTTGTAAAAATATAAATTATTATCCAAGATACAAAATAGCGGAGGATCAGCTGCTGTTTTTAGATTAGCTTCAATATTCACAGCTCTACCTCTTTATATTTTCACTAAGTACTCCGAGTAAAATTCTTGTCTCAGAACAAAGGGAAGATCAACTTCAGTGTTTTGCTTTCCTCGGATGCAAAGATAGATCCTGTTAGAACTGCACAGTAGAAAGAGAGTAGGATAGCAAAGACACAATCTATCCTGTGCATTTAATATTTTAATTGTGGTAATGCCTAAAGAACAATCAGAATTGGAGCTTAATTTTTACTAGCATTGACAGAGAAGGTGGGTGAGGTAATATCTTTTATTGGGCCAACTTCTGCTGGTGAGAGAGACACACTTTTGAGCCACACTGTGAGAGCTTGTCTTTCTCATCAACAGAAGTTGATCCAATAAAAGATGTTACCTCACTCATCTTGTCTCTCTGATAGCCTGGGACCGACATGATTACAACTACACTGCATATAACACTGATGACACAGTCTGGAGAGTTTACTGTCTCAGCTCAGACAGTCAAAGAGGAGGGAGTAGTGGCACACAGCATTCAAGAAAAGTGGTGATGAAAGGCATACTTTTTATTAATAAACAAATACAAAGGCATACTATATCCAATTGTGTCTCAGGCTATCTATTCTTAGGTGGCCAGTTCTAGTAGGTGTATCAATAGACGTGGCTTCCAAAGAGATTTGAAAGTGAGCGATTAGCCTTCTCTAAGATAATTTTGCACTCAGTCTCAATACTACACACACAGAGTTAGGCTATGTGTGGAAATCTTTTCTTTTTTGCCAGCAGTTTTCTTTTCTCAAGTTCTTCATCATCTCTAGTAATTCTGTTATTATTCACAATAATGACATCAAGAAACATAAGATTTCTTAATTATGGTTTCTTTTTTCTCCAGTCTAACTGTGATAATCAACAGGAAAAAAAATCTGGTGCTTTCAATGGGAGATGGCGCATCATTTGTTATTGTTTTGCACCAAGTATGGAAGAAGCATCCTCTACACCAGGACTTCCTAGGATTGTATACTCTGGATAGTCACAAGCTGTCTGAACATACCCATGGCTTATTAGGTATGAATTCACATAAGGCCTTGTGGGGTCAGACTCTTCAAAACGTTAACAATTATTTTTCTTATTCCTTTCCCCAGTGGTTAAACCCACCCACTTGCCCTCACTGGTCTCTGTGATCCACCTTAAGGCCTGCCTAATACCCATCTACAGACTTGTTTTCTTTTTTGTACCAACTCTCTTGAACTCTTTGAAAAGTGGATATTTCTTGTTTCAATTTGATCATTTTACACCTAGAGATAGGCATTATTAAAATACCCATTACTCACTATACAGTCAAAATCTGCCAACTCTCTGTGCATGCATCCACACCAGGAAAAAAGGTATATTTTTACCTTTGAAATAAATTGACCTACTAACACATGTTAAACCCATAAACTGTTCTGTCTTCACCTGGATTTTGCCTCAAGTTAGCTAATTGATAAGAACACACCCTTTTTTTCCCCATAGTGAAGAAAAGGCCCTGATCTGATGTTCAACAATCAGTCTGGGCATAAAGTAAGTGAGCGGCACACATCATCAGTTCAGTGTACGCTTTCTAAACACGTGTACATCATGCATCATTTGAAAGCTTATTATGTCTACTTTAAAATGAGGTCTGATGTGGAGCTGTCATATGGTGCCATTACCATAGAAACAGGAATTAAAAAATAATACCATCAACATGTTAAAATGACCACTTTGAAATATTTGCTTTTGTTTCTATTAGCTTAATGTATTATTTTAAAACAAAATTGGATTCCTTTTGGACCTCAGCACATCACAACAACAATATAAAGGGTAAAAAAACTAATAAATATGTACAGGTATAATTGAATTGTAATATCACTGGTGACATTTCTAGTCATTATCTCCGTGCAGCTGAAGCCTGGCACGTGCCACAAGGCTGAAGCCCCGAACCCTGAGCCCCTGTGCCTCTCGCAGGGCTGATACCCAAAAACGTGAGCCCTGGTACCTCCCATGAGTTTGAAAATGTTTACCAGAGTTCTACTCCAGTGGGCTCCAGATGAATTGAAGCCTTGGCACAGAAGAGTGGTAGACTTGCCTTGTCCATGCTGTGCATGGAATGAAATTGCAAAACAATAGTGGTTTTACTAATCTTGCCTGTAACTTCCTAGTGGCATATCTTGCAGTTTCTATATCTGAGGGAAATTGGGTTTTATATCTTTGTAGCAGCTTGGAGAGGAGAAGAGCCTTCTTGTTGTACATAAGATCATCGTCTGCCTCTTCAATGAGCTGATAAAATGCAGCGTGATAAGGTGACTGAACTGTTGCAGTGTAACTAGCTGGTTTTACTTTGATTTGTTTTACTCAGGCAGGAAGAAAGAAAGATTGAAGTGATAAACTGTATTCTTAGCAATCAAGTCTTCCATAGCTGTTCTATGCAACATGTGATCAGCTCCTCTTTGAAGTGCTGCTTTTCTTCGTTTGGTTGCTCTGTCACATTTCTATTTCATGAAGTTTCTTGTTTTTTTTGTGTGTTTTTGTCTCAAGCAAACTGTGCAACAGGACCTAGTGCTGGAGGATGTGCTTTCTTCGGTTGCTATAGAAACACATGAATATGATTCTCTCTGATCAGATTCAGAGTCTCATTTAGTAGCAGCCAATACAATTAATCTCTCCTGGCTTCTGATGCCAACATTCCAGAAGTCTGTCCAGCACTGGTGGCTTTTGACAGTTTTGCATTCTTTTGGTTTGCTTGACAAATAACACATTTTTCAAAGTTTGTGGAGAGCTTTTTCTCTTTGATGTAAGCTTGTGTCCTCAATATATTCATGTACTGTAACTTCCCCATAGAGATAAAACTCCCAATGCAGTATTGTTAGCATTACCACCGCTAATACCCACCATTTTTCATTTTATACAAGTATATAGTCATGTGCTAAATTAGATCTATATTAGCTCTATATGTTAGTATCAAAATTGCCATTTTTGTTTATTGAGCACTGACATCCAATAGAAAGCTGGGTATTGTCATCTCCAACAATAATACTGACCTGTGCATAAGTGTCTCTGAATTCAAAAACTGAACTAAAATGCTACCAAGACAAAAGCTTTGTATTAGGAATTCAGTACAGTTATATCTATCCACTCTTCAGCACAAACTGTGGAATGTAATCTACTGATACTGGAAAACAACCTTCAGAGTGAGGCTGATCTGTTCAGCAAATTTCAATTGAAAATATAGAAAACTATCATCACTTGACAGTAATTATAATACTTTGACAGTAATATGTGATGTGAAAACATTTTATATTAGTATATTGCAAAATGCTGATATTTGCCATTTTTGCCACATGCTAAACAGCTTAATCATTTCTGGAAAAAAATACTTGCCCTTGCAAAACCATTAAATATCTTGCAATACATTGTTGTTTGGTAGCTTTGACCAATAAACACCACAATAAGGTGTTGAAATTTACTACTACAGTTTTTACTGTCTAAGTTGTCAGGTTGCAGTGTTCCTGGAACTGTGAGAAAAAGACACACTTTCATTTTGGACACCATTGTTTACCTCACTTACAGGCTTATGGCACCACTTGACAGTCCACATTGTACCTCCCTGAACATAAATAAAATAAGCTTTCAAATTATATATGATGTGGGTGTGTGTAAAGTGGGTACATTAAACTCCAAAACTATGGCTTCTTTTGAAGAATTGCTGCATACGTACAGGCACAGCACCACTGAATCATGTTTTCTTCCAGTGTAATACCTTTACTGTTGGAAGCACTACTGTGTGTTCAAGAATGATGGGAACTCCTGCCAATTTTCACTTGCAGGTTTAGGTTGAAAGTAATAAGCTTGTATTCCTAACAGGTCAGTGAGTTTGCTGATGATGGAAGGATAATGAACTCTTACAGATGTACCTTCATCATTTTTTGCACCTGTATTTGGAATCTGAAAAAAAAATCATCAATGGTGATATAAATTACATGTTCATAAGCCAGCGTGTTAGGTGGTGTAATTTATAGGCCAGTGGGGCCCTATATCAAGAAAACGCTAACTGTAGGAGGTCAGATAAGGTAGGGCAGCGTTCTTCAAAGTTTGCATCGTGACCAAGTACTAGGTCACAGCACATCAGACACTTGGTCGCTCTGGTCAGCACCACTGACCAGGACATTAAAAGTCCCATCAGCAGTGCTGCCCAGCTAAGGCAGGCTAGTGCCTACCTGTTCCAACACCACGTTGCGCCCTGGAAGCAGCCAGTAGCAGGTCTGGCTTCTAGGCAGGGGAGCCTAGGGGCTCTGCGTGCTGCCTCCGCCCCTAGCACCAGCTCCACACTCCCATTGGCTGGAAACTGGCCAGGTGGGGAGTGGTGTCTCCGGGTCAGTGTCGCGCAAAGCTGCTTGCGTGCCTCTGCCTAGGGGCCAGACCTGCTGCTGGCCTTAGGAGAGCCTGAAAATTCAACATAAGAGCGTAAATGACTTTTTTTTAATGCATACCACAGGTATGGAATATTAACAGTTGATATTGTTTCTCATTTTTAGGGCAATTTTTCCACCACATTGACTTTAATTTACTTGAAATCCATCCTGGGTCTGATCCCAAGAAACCAGATGCTACAATTGTGATCAAAAACAATAAACTGACAGTAACTAGGTAAATAATAAGTCATTAGAAAATACTACCTTATCTACTTATAGCTTGTGCATTGATATTTACATAGTTATATGTTTTTTATTTCAGGGGCTGGCAGAAAGATTACAGAAAAGATCCCAAGCATGGCATTGATATCCCTTGCTGGTTTGTTCATAACAATGGAGAGGGACTGATTGATGGAGTTCACACAGACTACATTGTTTCCAATTTATTTGACACAACTGTAAATTAATCCTCAGATGTGTGTTTAGAGAGCATTTTTCTGAATGAGTTATGCTTTCTAAAGCAGCTATTAAATTATATTAATCTTACAGAATTGGTGTATTGGTTGGCAATACAGTCATGTAATTGATTCTAGTGAATCAGGCTAGTTTGTCTGCGATTAGTTCTTAAATGCAAAGTAGCTGTTCTGTTTGCCTAAACAGGCATCACGCAACCAATATCTACAAAATCATTCTATTTCATCACATAAACCAAATATAGATTTTTATGTATTAAATTCATTTGCAAGCTTTATAATTCCTTTCTATAAATATAGGGAAAAAATTTAATTCAAGTACTTGGGTCTCAAAAGGTTTAAATAAAAGCTTCAAAACTTGCTGTCTTACTCAGTCATTCCAAATGCCATTCAACAAGGCATAGATTCCAGAATGTCAGGTAAATGTTGTAATGAATTATCTGCAGGATAACAGAGCATCTGACACTTCTGGTCAGCTAGACCACACCTTATTTTCAAGAGAATTCATAAATCCATAACTTTATAGAACTATTTGTGTACTTGATTGTATTGCACAGGGTGCTGGTGTACCACCACATTCCTCGGTGGGTTGTTGGCTGCAAGGTTTGAACCTGGGACCTCTAGATTTTAAAGCATGAATCACTATTACCTGAACTGAAAATTTCTGTACCAGGCTCTTCAACCCCTGAATGTGACCCAGTCACCACTAGAGCGAGGAAAAAATAGGTCTACATTTTAATTCATAGAAAAATGCAACAATAAAGTAGTTTTGTCATGTGCTGTAAATATTTTGCACATTCTGTTAAAACGAACACTTCCCAAAAAAATAGGAGTAGGAAGATGAACCCCAGAGCAGGAGAATCCTTAAAAAAAGTTCTATCCTATTTTCATGCAAATCTTAGCATTGAAAAATGGGAGATCAGAAGTAAAGAAGATACATGCTACTACACTGGGCACAGACTCTCTCTATTTGCCTATTTTTCAGCTTTGATAAATAAGGTTACAACAGTATATTCAGTGTTCTAGGTATTTCTGATAGCAAGATAAGGAATATTGCAAGTGATAAGAAAACCTTTTTTAGTTACTCACCAGCAAGATAAAATTGGAAAGTTTTTAGGGGTGACCACTATAAGGAAGTAGAATCACCACAAAAGTAACTTTTGTCTACAACACATCTTTGAGTCTTAAAAAAAAAAAAAGGTTAAATTTAATCAAACTATACGATTTTGTCACTGCTGAACCATTTTGTGGAGAAGTGTCTGTTTTGACGGTGATTCTGTCAAGAAGGTTTTTGAGGTCCCAGCCTCTCCAGTCACTTCTGACCATAGAGGGAGAGAGAGAAATCAAAAAGCTGAGATTTTTGATATGAAAACAGCTGTTTTGAAACAATTCTATTTTGCGAGAACATTCAAAAGATTTTGGTTTTGTTCCACTGTGGAATGAAAACAAATTGTGAGCGCTCAAAATTGTCACAAAACAGAATTATTGTTGTTCTCCAGATATCTCTAGTTCTGGATGCTTAGATGCAACAGAGTTGTTGTAAGGGTCCTATGGCAGGTTCATCATACTTTTCTGTTTCTCAACTCAGTATTTTACTTTTAATTTTGCAGTTCATTCCCTTTTTGATGCATTTGTAAATGTCATTAAAGTTAATAGAAATTAAGAGCATGGGTCAGAGGAAAAGTGGACCTTCTTTGTATATACAATTATTTTTAAAAGCATGTTAGAAAACTTTTATTGCAAAGATTATACAAGTTTACAGTTACTGTCCACAAACAGATGTGTAGGCTTATCCCATTCAGACTTGCTAACATCAGAGTACATGTAAACTTAATTATAGCATATCTAGAATTCCAAAAGTTAATATTTAATTTTTACCCTGGAACATTGACTTGACAGTGCCACTATAATTAAGGTTGCATCACCTCTTCTATTTAGAGGTCAGCTTTCTAAGTCCTCTAAAAGCGACAAGCTTAGTTTGAATCTTTTGAAGTTTGGTGTGCCTCAGGAGGGTGCAGGATAGGGTAAGTGACCCAAATTTGGGGTCATTTGAGCGATGGTTTGTGGAGCGATAAGCACTGGAAAAAAATAGCAATTTTTCAAAGAGTTTCTAGGTTTTTTTATTTTATTTTGCACAGAGCTAGAGATCAAATTGTTGATGTGATGCCAATCAAAACAGTGAGTCTGTCAAGTTTTATCTAAGGTAATAGATGGCAACGACTAAGGGTGTGTTTATACTACACAACCCACCGGCTTGGCGGATAGTGATTGATCCATCACCGTCGACTTATCTCATCTAGTTTAGATGCAATAAATTGATCCCCGAGCACTCTCCTGTCAACTCCTGTACTCCACCACCACAAGAGATGCAGGCAGAGTCAGTGGAGGAACAGCAGCAGTCGAATCACTGCCATGAAGATGCCACAGTAAGTGGATCTAAGTACGTCAACTTTAACTACGTTATTCTCGTAGATGAAGTTGCGTATCTTAGATCAATTCTTCCCCCCCCCGCCCCCGCCCAATGTAGACCAGGGAATGCATAATCTTTGGGGGAGACAGAGAACAGCATGCATGTGCCAGTAACAAAAGAAAATGGCCTTTATTGGTGTTAGATGTAATCCTGTGGGAGAGAATGAATGGGTGTAAAAGGAGGTAAAAAGAGTACATTTAAGCAACTGTGGAGTTGGAAGTGTACAGGTATTTGTGTTAACAGGGTATATTGGGGCATTGCTTAAAGAGAAAAGAGTTAAGTGTGCATAGGGCAATGTTAATGTAGTTTTTTGCCATTGAATTTCTACTTTTTTTTGATGGCTAAGAGTCAAATTTTAACCAGATTAGCTATAAAGGCTGATAAAAGATAAATAGAATGAAGTTGAAAAATCACATCAAACCATATAGTAGTCTAAAGTAGGTAAAGGGTAAATTTCCCTTCTCTAGCTAGACTGAAGGAGAAGAGGTAACTTTTAGGAACATGCAGAGAGGAAGAAGGGGGTCTGCCACACAACCCAAACTTTTTGCCTCTAACTGCTCTGGCCAGTGAAAGAGACAGAAGGAGCTGCAGAGATGAACAACCCCATCCCTCCCTTCTATTATTCTGCTTGTCATTCTCTGTGTTAAAACTTGTACTCTATAAATCAGGTGTGATGACTACAGTGAACCAATGCAGTTTCACCACCGTAAAACCAGGACAAGAGCAGAATCAAGTTTCCTCATATCGAAACTATGCTCCCTGCTGCTATGTGAGGGGTATTGGCGCGGGGCGGGGGAGAGCATGTTTTTTGAGGGCTACTGGCAGCCTAACCTCCAGGAAGGAAGAAACTACCGAAACAGCATTTTCTCTCCTCTGCAGGGAGTGCTGCATGGACACTGCACAAAGCTGCCCCTGGTGTCTGTTATCTCCCAGACCCACTCATTTCACCCATTAATGGCAGCAGGAAGACAGCAAGTGAGGGAGAAAGGGAAAAGAGGAGGAGGCTGTGTGTGTGTGTGTGTGGAGTGTCAGGGGATGGTGAGTGAAGGGGAGGGGGGAAGTGAGGACAAATGCATGTAAGATGAGGAGAGTGGGGAGGGGTGTTGCCAGGCCACAGTGAGTGCATGTGAGGTGTGTGGGGGAGGGGAGGCAGGTGAGGGAGAGCACATTAGTGCTTGAAAAGTGAAAGAGGGAGGAAGCAGGTGCGGGTGAGTACATGCAAGGGTCTTGGGAGAGGGGAAGAGATTATGCCTAGACAAAGGCTTGCGGGGAGGAGAACCCAGTGAAGGCATGCCAGGCAAAGAGGCTGGGGGGAATGGGTGAGGGTACAGGCCTGTGAGAGGAGGTGGTTGGGGAGAACTGGGCAATGGCACAGGCATGTGACATGAGGGGGAACATGGGCACGTGAGGGGAGAGGTCAAGGGAGGGAAAAAGGAGGCAGGGCAAAGGAGCATGGTGCGATAAGGGGAGCTGGAGAGGGAGAACAGGGTGAAGGCATGTGAGATGAGGAAGTTGGCAGGAACAGGGCAAAGCCAGGAGACAAGGGTGAGTGTGTGTAATGTGAAGGTAATGGAGGGGGGAACTGGGCATGGGGAGGAGGGCTTGCGGGGGAACCACATGAGTGAGAGAGCAGGGATGACTAATGTGTGGCTATGAGGCGACTCAGTGCTTAGTGCGTGTATGTGCGTGTGCATGTGAGGGAGGCCAAACTGAGGGGTGTGGATGAGGGGGCTAAGGGACAGGGACCCCCAGTGAGGGTGCACGTATGTGAGGTGAGAGGGGGTCAAAACTGGGTTAGAAATAAGGTGCAAATTATCAACAGGGAGGTTATAAATAGTAAAAGTAATGGAAACATTTTAAAAGATTGAAATAGAAATCTGGGTCTGAGGGCACCCATGGACTGTAATAAAAACTGAAGGAAAAAAGATAAAAATCAAGTATGAACTAGTATCAATGTTATGTAATGCATTGAAGTTAATCCCAATACTTTCCATTATATATATATTTTAGCATACTTACAGTAGGATAAATTGTGCGTGTTGTGTTCAGTAGTTTGGTGATCTATTCTCTCAAACTGCATGCTGTTGTATATGTATTAGTTTATTTTGTGCAATTGAAGTAATGGTACTCAGTCACTGTGTGTGTACATTTCTTAAAATACTGGACCTAAAATTATATCTGTTTACAAAATTATTTGTATCAATGTCTTTGTCTAGAAATTGTCTCTTTTTATAAATGATTTTAAAAGAATGATGTGTGAAATCTAGCAATAGATTAACTATATTTTGTACATGATGTAAAGATTGCCTCCCACAAACTTTTTAAAAAATGCTGACTCATGACAAAATATTTTTAGGTTCAAGGGTCTGTATGGACTGAAATTCTAAAGGCATGATGATTTTGAAATATCCCTTCAAAAATAGTTTGAAGATGTAGGGTAAAATATTCAAAAGTTTCTAAGTGACTTAGGAGCCTAGGTCCTATTTTCAAAAGTGGCTTGGGTATTTAGTCTTAATACAAATGGGGTTTAGGCTCAAATAACTAGACACTTTTGAAAATTTTACCCTTACAAATTATGCCTTATTTTAACATGTCCAATAGTTGTAAAACATCTTCCAGTAGTTGTGAAACATAAGATCAAATTTTGCCAAAAAATATCCATGCTAGATTGCAAGCCAGAAAAATGATTCTTTTTTGTTTCTGAAAGTTAGAAGGGTGGAGGAATTTGAAATTAGGTTTAAAATGTGACTAAATAAAACAACTTACAACCTTAATTATTAAATCCAGCCTCTACTATAGATTCATAAGAGATAACCTGTTATCATTCATGTTATTGCTGTAAATATCACAATTTTTGAACATTATGTTTAAAAAACTTATACAGCTTTGCTGAATTTCCTCTGTTTGAAAGTATTTCTTTCACAATTCAGTCAATATGAGAGAACTGGTAAAGACAATACTACTCTTATACTTAGTTCATGTGCCAGGAAGCACTTACTAATGAGACAACAGTATGAATTATAAGCAAAAATAAAAGCAAGAATGTACATTTTAGAAAACCATTATTATTGTATTCCTTGTATTGAAACACTAGTACAGCACTATCATCCCCTCTGAGTGCTACTGAACCCTTGTTTTAAAACACATTTGATTGTCTGGTGTAACTGTTCATCACTATTTCCAAATCTGAAACTGTTCATCATATAGCATGTCTTCTTTTGTACACTGTTGCACTGTTTTATTCTTTACGCTAAGTTTACCTCCAGTTTCATTTACATATGTTTTCAATATATCTTATAACCAAATGTGCTACAAATCCTTTAAAGTTACATAAAAAGCAATCTCCAAGTTCCCAATTATTAAGTATAATTACAATATTTCAGCAGTAACATTATTTTTTACTATATATATATATATATATATATATATATATTACCAAGAAAAGCTGAAAGAAAATCATAAGATTATTATGTTTAGGTGAAATTAAGTCAGAAGTGTCTGAAACATCATCGTTTTACTGTTTCCTTTCCCCACGTGTTTTTCTTTAGGGAGTTATACGTAATGACCAGCAGGAAATAGTACCAGTAGCAGACTCTAGCCTGTAATCTTTCTTGTGTTGTCTGAAACAAAAAGTAAAACAACTAATGAAGAAAACATTCAAACTTTAGGCCACCATACTCCAATCAAATCTGGGTGGGTTGAAACTTATGACTGCAGAGGCTGCCTTTGCAGTCACTGGGGCTGTGTACAGATACAAGAGATTCACTCACACCAAACTGATGATAGTACTGAGACCTTAGTTTGGATAGCATCTTTCATAAAATTGGTGCCTCAAAATGCGTGAGAGTTTGTATAAAATAAGCAGACCAATTTTGAATTGGATTCCTGAAGCAAATAGAATGCCAGTGACGAAACGAGGATGGGAAGAGAAATGGAGGTTTTTCTAAAATGCATTTATTCACTAAGAAAACTAACAAAAAATGTACCCATGTAATGCTCTGAGCCATATGCCCATTCATTATACATCTTCAAACAACCAATATCCCACAAGTTGAAACCCCTTCCAAACTAGGAAGACAAATGAGGCTTGTGATATCAACAAATTCAAGCTGTCACAAACCATTGGATGACTTACTCTAATGATTCAGTTGACGTTGTTTAAGAAAACTGTTACTCAGGGGCGACTTCAGGCACCAGCGCTAGCTCCCTCGGCTGGAGGTCCGCCGAACACCGCCTGACTGCCATGCTTGGGGCAGCAGAAAACGTGGAGCTGCCCCTGCTATTACTGCAACCAAACACTTTCTAAATTGTTGAATTTGTTCTAATCTCCAGCATGTTTGCCACTGATACATAGTATTAATCCACTAAATCCTTGAGGTGTCTCTGATTGAATACAGAATATTAAAACAAAGTAAATTGTTTAAATAAAACATATACTCTTCCCTCTCCCACACATTTTACCTGGTAACTTTATGCTTTTGTCCACGAACACTGAGGACTCTTTCATCCTCTCTCTGACTTACTCCGGGGTTACTTTCCAAATGTGTATCAAAGTAAAACTGACCTTAGAAACAAAGAAACAAAAATATTTCAAAATTACATTTATCAGAATTTTTTTTAAAATATGTATTTTAGTTCATTTAATCAGAACAGCTGGTATGGCTCCAGCGTAAGAAGTTGTCTGGCTGAGAAAACACTAGCTGCTCCATGTAATTCAAGTTGTAGTATTCATACAAACCAGCAATAAAAGGCATATGATGGAAGTTTTCTGAATACTCTAAGGCAGCTCCCTTGTTTCAGAAGTCACTCTCTTTGATCCTGGATACTTATCTAGGATTCTTATGATCTCAGAACCAAATGCTGAAAACAGATTTACACCTGTGAACCCTTACACTCACCTAATATACCATTGACTCCTATATATACACATTTATTTGTCTCTAGCTTTGGGATATACCACATCTTTCTGTCTGAAAAAGATTTTTGGACAACATATTTTAAGGAAAGGTGTTTTTTTTTTTCACCTTTAGCATTACACCAGGTTGAGGGGTTTGGGTGTTTTCTGTGGCAGAGAAGGGGAAAAACATATGATGTGCTCCTAATTTTATTTTGTGATTTTTATAATCAAGAGCGTGGAGAGGCAATTAATTCATTATTTTATATCAAAAGTACTTGCTGTACACAGTATATTTTCTCACTGTAGATTCAGGAGATAGGCTTTTGCTGTTCAGAAAGTCTGGATTTTCTGAAGTTGGTCACAAAAGTGTTGTATGAGCCCATCCTTGAATATACTATTTGTTAAAGGAAATACAGCACTATGGCATGATCTGAGGACAAGACTCTGTTCCAGAAGGCTCCAGAACATCATGGAGCTGCGTCTGAATTGCTTTGTTACAGAAGCATGATATTGGATGATTAAATTAGGTTACTTGACCAAATGCAGAGCTCCTTCCTCAGGCAAGCTCCCCTTGACTTCAGCTAACTCATGTTGATTATTCATTGATTTTAATGAGACTTGCCAAAGCACAAACCTAGTAAGATCTGAGTAAGGAGCTCGAGAGTTTGCTCAAGGAAATCAAAGTTAAGGACTCAGAAATATCTAATTGATGGACAAATTTTTAGATGGAATTGACAATTAATCAGAAAATGTGTATGTACATGTAAAAGTATAAATAAATTTTCAACTTGCCTGTGGAAAAGTTTGCTTTTCACCATCTGGATATCTACCAAATAAACATACATTTCCGAACACCAGACATCTGGGCACAATGACTCTAATAACCCCTCATGGGTGCTACCCAAGCACTCAAAGAAGGCTGGAGCACTATATAAAGTATTTAGAGATGGCAGATCACTTGTGATGCCTCTTGGCTCCACCTGTACTTAAACCACCAATTAAAAATATAGTATTAGATGGTGTAGAAACTCAGATGCAAAGTGGAAGATTTTCTAATGTTAAGAGCTAAAGCATCTTGCATTTGTGCTCAGCAATCGGAAACATTAACACCTGGTAAAGAACAACAACATACTGATGCAGTATGATTTCACATTTCAGCATTGCTGAATTATTATTTGTAGGCTATTTATAGGCTTTTCTGTGGTGTTCATCACTCTTGTAACTGAGCAGCTCACAGACATTAATACATATATCCTCCAGGTCACAGTGATATAGAGATGTAGTATTATCCACATTTTACTAGTTAGGGATTAAGGCACAAAAGGCTAAATATTTTCTTTGGGAAATCAATAAAATTATTCCTGGAATAAAGTACAAATCAACATCAGTAAGAAGAGCAGAATTTAGCGCAGACAAATTTAATGATTTTCCCAAATCTGTGGCTGAGTTGGGAACAAAACTCAGATCTCTGGAGTTCCATTTCAATAATTTAACTGCAACACCATCCTTCCTTTCCTAGCCATATACTACACTACTTGGATGATACATACCAAGAAGTCCACTGGCTTTTTCAGAAAAATGGTCAGTGTCCATGAAATATAATCCAAGGAAACGATTTGGAGACTTTACAAAAGCAATTTTTATTGTGATGATGTCAGATGCTGACATTGTAAGGCTTCTTTCCTTTTCAACTGCAATTTTCAGCCTAGGGAAAGAAAGTAATCCTGTTTTTTCTCAGAAAAATGTTAAGATACTGATATAACGCTTGAGTATTTGGTGGTGGTATTACTATTTGCATTACTGTTGTGCCTAGGAGGCTTAGTCATGGACCAGGACCTGATTTATTGTACATGTGCTGCTGCCCTTTGTAATCAGGATTTTTTATGCACTAACCTTGAATTGAGGTCACAGTTTCTATGCAGCAAAATGTACAGTAATATGCGTCATCTGCCACATCCCCTAAAATACACATCAGCTAATAAAATTGACAGAAAATGTGTTAAATTAGCAGGATTTGTTTGCTAGTGAAAATGCCTTTTTGTCCATGGCAAAAAACTGCTTGGAGAAGACAGAAAAGAATGTGCTTTTTCATGATTTCAATAATGGAAAAAAGTACAATATACAAAATATTGTAATTAGCACTAATGATGGATGAAAATGTAGAGGTTCAGATACTTGTCAAAACTCTCTTGGGTATTTTACAAGAATAGTCTCCCATACGATATTCAGGATCTGACTTTCTTCTTGTTGTTTATTACTTCTCATTCTTACCCTACACGGATTTGGAAACTATAGGATGCCCATCATTATTATTATTTTTTAAAAAAAGCCACATGAACTCAAGAAGTTTATATCAGATCTTAGTAGAGGTGAGCCTGAACCAAACAGCCATAATCTGAAGACAGACAAAGATGAGTGGATTTAAATCCAGATTTTCACTTATTGCTGGCCCCTTGCTACAGTGATCCAAACAAAACCCCTAAAATCCCAATGCCTCTTAGGGTTATAAAAATTCAGATCTTGGTCTAAATGTTGGGAAGCCTAGCACTTCATTAAGGGGTTCATCCTGTGTGTCTGACATAAATCCAACACACTTGCAGGTCTTGTCTAGACTATAAGGAAATTTTGAGCAGCTCACTTTGCAATTTTTGTTCTTGTCCACAACTGGTCTTTGAGATGTATTTTAGTTAACCAAAGGAGCCAAAAAAAAAATTCATATCTTTTGTGTGTTGGTAAAGTATGCTAACTAAATTAGTTAACCAATCCAATAATAAAATTTAAAACACACTTCTCAAACAGCTGAAATGTATTAACATTACAGATACATATACAAAACAATCTGCATCATTCATTCATACTGTTGGAGGCCCAAACGTAAGTTACTGTTAAATTTTAGGAATAAGAAAACCTCAGCTTTTTTGAAAACAACTTATTTATACTTAATATACTTTAATAACTGTACTTTTATATGTGATCGCTGATTGGGTGAAGCACATGGTACATTTGGTATCAATCAAGACTGAAATAATACAATAAACACAGAGTCAGAACTGGTTGACTTTGCTGCACCAAAACCCATTAAATGAAAAAATAAAATTGACAGCAATATTTCAGCAAATTAGGAATAAAGGTTTTTCAAATAAAATGTTGTTGGATCAAAGTCTTTTTCTGGGAAGATAAATATTTTGACTCCTAAGTAGGAGCAGGCAGAAACTATTTATTACCTTATGAAAATGTTTCATTCTACTGACATAAGGCTGGGTTTAAAAACCCAATGTCTCTCTTTTGCACCTGCAACATGTAGGTACAAATAATTACAAGCCTCAGTTAGGTTAGTTAATTGCCTAACTACCAGATATCTGGACAGTCACGTTGACATCTAAGACTTGGGTCTGAGGTTATCTGAATCCAGAAAATCATGGGTGTACAAATGAAGACAGAGTTAGATGACAATCAGGCTCTCTCTCTTAAATAAAGGAAAATGCATACAGACATTCTTACCCCTGGATTGTAGAGGATGCAGACTTTATCCATGGGAGTTTGGTTGTATTACCACCATAGCTCAGCACGATGCCTTCCTTTGATACATGGAGTTGCACATGAGGATCCAGATAGGTAATTTCAAACAGCATGAAGTGATTTCTTTTTCTCCCAAGCTTACCGGTCACAGAGATTCCTGAAAGTGACATTAATGTAGACTAGTCGAGGGACACAATATTGATAATAAGTAAAAAACCAAACCAAAACAAAAAATCTATTGTTCCAGCTCTTTTGTAAGTGTGTTGTATTTTAGGGGCCAAAGTTCAGCACCTGGGCTGCATCCTGCTCCAATTTCCTATTCACATTTGCAGAATTTACACTTCAGAAGTCCTCTATGACCACAGACATGGAAAAGTCATTTGGGGCCAATGGTAACAACCAACAAATATGCCCCCTGCCCTGGGTGCTCAATGTCTTCAACAGATTACTCTTGACCTTGGCAGCAACAGGCTGCCTGGCCAGTGGTGCCTGGTGGGGAGCCATAGACCACATTAATTCAGCTGATGGATTGTTAATGTGTGTGCATGTCTGCACTAGAAACATTAGAGCCTGAATCTATTAAGATATACTGGTGTATAGTAAAGATTAGGGATATGCACAAGTCCCAGAGTTTGTATTCATAATCAGAAGCCTCAGCGGGTTGGCCAGGAGGAGGAGCCTCTAAAGACACTAATCAAACCTACGCATCTAGCGAAAATGTTTTGTTGATAAATTTCTGACCAGCAATAGTTACTAGCTTATATTATATGTAAGATTTGGCAATCTCACCTTTGTCAGGATCTGATATTAGGTTTATGGAAGCTTGTGGCTGACCATCAGTATTTAAACAAATGACATCATTTTGTCTTGGCAGTTGCAAAAGAAAATGTGGGTATTCGTTGGCTAAAAACACACACAGAGAGAGAGAGAGAGCTCTTAATGTTAATTTAAAAAAATCCTAATAGTGCTGATATTGCAAATGTTAGTAGTATTGAGTCAATAGGTTCCATAGAGAACGCCCTTCTAGAATATGGACAGTGGAATTCTAGTTAGGAGGGAGAATATAAATGAATAATTTTATATAGTACTGAGGGGCTGGTGTTGTAGAGGGGTAGAATATTTATTTTGTATTTTTAATGTACTACATATATGCATAATTAAACTTTAGGCAAAGTCCAAAGAATTACAAACACATCATTGTAAAAATCAATATGCAACTAAATGTATAAGTTGGCTACATAGGGTTACCAACTGTCTAACTGCACAAACCCAAACACCTTGTCCCACCCCGGCCCACTCCTTCCCCAAGGCCATGCCCTGCCTCTTCTTCAAAGCCCTGCTCCAACTCACTCCATCCCCACCCACATCACTTGCTCTCCCCCACCTTCACTCCCTGGGGTGTGGGAGGGGTGTGAAAGGGGGCTATGGGGCAGGGGGTTGGGGTATAGAAGTGGGTGTGGGGTGCAGGCTTTGGAGGGAGTTTGGGTGTGGGAAGGAGCTCAGGGCTGGGGCACGGGGCTGGGGTGCAAAAAAGAGTATAGGCTCCAGGAGGGAGTTTGGGTGTGGGAGAGGGCTCTGGGTTGAGCCTGGAGCA
Organism: Dermatemys mawii; assembly: GCA_007922305.1. Lineage (NCBI taxonomy): Eukaryota > Metazoa > Chordata > Testudines > Dermatemydidae > Dermatemys > Dermatemys mawii. Next base: position 9,087,877 of record ML677379.1, on the reverse strand, counting down.
GGGGGTTGGGGTGCAGGAGGGATGCGGGCTCTGGGAACTAGTTTTGGTTCAGGAGTCTCAGGGCTGGGGAAGCATGTGTGTGTGCACGGCTGAGAGGTTCAGAGTGTGAAAGGGGGCTCTGGGCTGAGCCTGTGGCAGGGGGTTAGGGTGCAGGAGGGTATGTGGGGTGCAGGCTGTGGTAGGGAGTTTGGGTGTGAGCTCAGGGTTGGGGCAAGAGGTTGGAGTGTGGGGGGGTGCGGGCTGTGGGATGGAGCTTGGGTGTGGGTGGAGGCTCAGGGCTGGGGCAGGAGGTTGAGGTGCAGGAAGAGGTAAGGGGTGCAGGTTCTGGCCAGGCAGCACTTTCCTTGTGTGGCTCTCGGAAGCAACTCGCATGCCCAGCTCCTAGGCTCAGGGGCAAGGTGGCTCTGCATGCTGCCCCTGCTTGCAAACATCACCCCATGGCTGCCATTGGCTGTGGTTCCTGGCCAATGGGAGCTGCGGAGTTGGCGCTCAGGGCACGGACAGCACACAGAGACCCGCTGTCCGCCCCTGCGCTTAGAAGCCACACATGCCAGCTGCTTCTGGGAGCTGTGTAGAGTCAGGGCAGGTAAGGAGCCTGCCTTAGCCCCGCTGTGTTGTGGACCAGATTTTGGCCATTTAAAATCTCCTGGATTGCCTTTAATAGTCACTGTGAGAGTCAAGATGATTCCAGAAGACTCCTGGCCAATCCAGGAATATTGGCAACCCTATGGCTATATGGTCTCATTGAGTTTTAAATGAAAGCGTAACAGAAATCATCCATATAGCATCCAATTATAGAGGTGCTAATAAGCAATTCTATAGTTAAAAGACATTAATTTTTTAATTTAAAGTAGGATTCAAATTCTGTTAATTCCACAATTCGACAGAATATAGTCTCCACACTTAGTATAATTATTGTTCAATCTATTACTTTTTTAATAAAATAGTTACTTTTACAGAGAAAGTAATTAAATAGAAATAAATAAAATATTATTCAGTGGACACAACCAACTCCTTGAAATCACACACAGACACACAATCATAACTCTAACTTTAGGTGGGGTTTTTCTTTTGTTTAAAAAAATTATAGATTTTTAAAGTAAAAGTATATGGGAAAGATACATTAATCTTGCCAGTGTTGAAGTTCAAGTTGTGTATTTGACTGCAGATCTGAGGATGCATTGATTATCTATTGGAATTGAAAGGGAGTTCATTGAGGAGTTGACAAGTCTGAGCATGTGATTGGGCGTTGTAATGTTTGTGTGGTAAAGAACATGCATTAAGGATGAGCTGAATGTTAATGTCATCCTCACTGGTGATTTCCTTGATGTTCAGTGATCGAACTGATAAGAAATACATCAAGTAACCTTAACTGTAAATTAGAGACATTTTTATTTTGGGAAATATAATATTGACACAATTTTTTCCCTACAACCTTAGGGATGTGTGTAGCATCTTTTGGTCTGCATACCACCATGAATATGCAAGGCAGAATTCATGCAAATCGTTTATACTCAAACTGTGTCTCACAATATGAAAGAGAAAATGGAATATTATATCTATTGTATTAGAAAAGGTATTTGATCACGTAATTAGAAACTGTGCTTTTGATTCTGCTCACTTACACCAATTTAACACCAATGAATTTAAGGGAGCTAGCTCCAGATGTACAGCAGCAAAAGTAAGATCTGAATCAGGCTACATATCATCATGTACAAAAGAGAGATTTAGAATTGTACATACAACTTTAACCTTGGTATTTCCTGATTTTTGCGGACTGATACATCATAACCTTTATCTACTCCTATGGAAGCTTGTTTCATTCTATGTGTGCCTTAGGAGATGGATCTACTGAGGGGAAGGGAAATAAATATTTTTCATTTCAGAAAAAGACAAAGGACCTGGCTCTTCTTTTCACTTAAGTCAATGGCAAAACTTCTGTGACTGCAGAGGAAACAGCATCAAGCTCCAAAACGGAAAGCAGAGACACTAAGTTTCAAGAATATTTAGTAAAAACAGCGAAGAATAAAAAAGAAATATAAAATGATAAATTATTATCGGTTTGTGCAGGGAGCTAAGAGTCAGGACTTCTTGGTGACTGATGGCAACCCCCTTAATCTTTCTTTGTCTCAGTTTAAATTACATGTAAAAAGGGAATAATACTACCTAACTCTATCCCAGGGATGTAGTTAAGATTAATTTACTTACAATTTGTAAAGATCTTTAACATCTTCACAAGAAAAATGTACTCTATTATTTATGCTGAATAAAAGCAAAATCAGCTTGTTTTCCTGATACAATCAAGGTGCCTATTCAATAGGTGCATTTCTCAGTGTTTTCACCTTATGGAGAAAGGTTCACATCTTGTTGGTGTGTTAATTGTAGTGAACAACATTTAGTTTATTTTGTCAACATTTAGAGTTTTAAAGCAATATTCGGACATATATTACTAACTAAGAAGCTGTAGTGTTGTTTGAACAGTCCTGACAACTAAAATGTTTAAAATTTAGATGAATATTTCAATAATTTTTTTTTTAATTTGAAATATTTAATAAGGGACAACATTATACCAGAGAATTTTAAGCAGAACTCTCCACTGATTTCAAGTGAGTTCTGTTTAAAAATATATGCCACAATATGGCCGAAGGAAAAGCAACACATCACATTAGGCTTTTGATGTTCAGGGCTAAAACCCTGTTAAAAAGAGCTTGGAAATGTTGTATTTGTGCTAGTTCCATTTAGTACTGGTGAGTAGTCCTGGATTAACAGACCTGGAAATTTAAGTTATCTATCCACAAAAGAGAAAGTACCTGTATAGCAGCATACTATAAAGTGTCGCTCAGTAAAGAGTCTCTCTCAGCCTGACCTGGACCACTGTTTAGAGATGAAAAGACAGTGCAGTGTTCATGCACATTACATTCTTTTAGTCTATGCTGGGACCGAGATCAAGGTTTTCAGTTATTGCCAGTTGTAACGGTGGATTTTTTGTAATTTGGATTCCGCCTCACTAGGAAATAGACAGAGTAACTAGCAAATAAGTACATGTAAAAAACAGAACAGTTACCAGATGGTGGTAATTTTTGGTTACTGCCAATTTGGGATAGATTAGTTCAATGACTAGAAATAAGAGATCATCCATTGTTTTATCAATTCAGAGTCATGTACACACCCCAAATTCACAGTTTAAATTAATTCTTATAACTTACTCGTTGGTGATTGTTCTATCATGTCTAGCTGTATAGCGGTTGGACTTTCTATATTGAAAGAAGAGACTAAAATTTAGAAGATTTATAAAAACTGGAATTAGTATTACTAAGCAAATAGTTTTTCAATTTTCTGTTTATAGCATTTTTCCCACATTTCCCTCCCTCTCCATCCTTTAGGTTTGACCTATGCTACAGAGAGGATTTCTCAGGGAGAAGAGATGTATTCTTTCCCCTCTCCAGCCCATGGGGCAGCAGTAGGTCTGCACCAAGGCTTCAGCTACAGCTCTGCATCTGCAATAGCATTTGCATTTCTTGCTCCCTCCCCACATGGGGAAATGACTAGTGGATTCACTGACCATCCATGCAGCCTTGAACCATGACCCCACTCCATGCACAGCAAAACTGCACCAGCTGTGGATCCTGAGGACAGAATATGCCCCTAACAAAAGTTACAAGGAGTCCAGTGGCACCTTAAAGACTAACTGATTTATTTGGGCTTAAGCTTTCATGGGTAAAAAATCCACTTCATAAGTTTTTGTGGGTAAAAAACCCACTTCTTCAGATCTGAAGAAGTGGGTTTTTTACCCTTGAAAGCCTATGCCCAAATAAATCTGTTAGTCTTTAAGATGTCACCGGACTCCTTGTTGTTTTTGTGGATACAGACTAACATAGCTACCCCGATACTTAAGAAAAGTTAGAAATTATCACCGATAAAAACAAATAACTAGGTCCACTATGATTAAAGGTCATGAACTGTAACTGTGTCCTCAAATAATCATCTATAAATATGTCAGTGCAAAGTCATTGGGAAAGGATGAAGTTGGGTGGGAATCTTGCTCCATATGTCTTCAGAGTAAAGAAGCACAGTAACAACAAAACAAAGTAACTTACCAATTTTCAGTACTCTTTGACTGTAATCTAAAACATGAGGATTTAAGAAAAAAATTCTTAAATGAATGAAGCAGTTTCTATGAGAAAATCTCTCTCACCCCTCCATGTGTACATATTTTAACTGTAAAGTACCCTTTCCTCCAAACTTTCAGATGCCCCCCTGAATGCATGTGAACACTTCTGGCTTTTGGGTCCTGATCTTCTAAAGCAGGGGTTCTCAAACTTCCTAGCTTCGCGAGCCCTTTCTGCTGTTCCGCGGGCACTGCGACCCCTGGGTGTGTCAGCCAAATTGCCACCGAATGAAACACTTCCGGTTTCGGCGGCATTTCGGCGGACGTGCAGCACTTCTCTGTGTGCTCGACGAAATACTGCCTAAAACAGAACTGTTCCACTCGGCAATGTTTCGACGGACACACTCCGGAATTCAGAGCATCTGAATGAAACGGGAGTTCGCGACCCCTGTTTGAGAACCACTGTTCTAAAACCTCCTGCATAGATCTGAATCCCTCATAGGCACTAGTGAATGTTGAGAGCATTCATCCCCTTGCAGGATGCATAACAATGGTGCAATTTCTGGTTTTATGGAGCTAAATGCACTCTAGTTCCCACTTGTGTTCTGTATCAATGTCTTCTCCGGGCTTGGATTGCTGTGGCTTTGAGGTCACTCAACTACTTCAGTGCCTCTGTGATTTAGAGCTGTTTGAATATCTTGCTGCTTACATAGTAGTAATTTCAGTTCTTGATTTTTAAATTACATTAAAAATGATGAACTTGAAGCTGTAAGTTCACTTACCCCAGTCTAGAGAAACAGCAAAATATTCATCACTTCTTACTGGAGAGGAAAAGTTCAATAATTTAAAAGAATTCTGCATTCTTTCTTATCAGTTTTAGAATCAGAACTCAAGGTGGGTGTGGGGTGTTTTTTTATTCCCAAATGAAGGTCCTGGTGCATTATATGAAAGCAGGGTTAATGCTGCTATGGCAATTTAACTCTGTATTTTTTAACGTATGTGATTAAATCCTAAAAGAAATGCTGCAATAATATAATTGTTGTATATAGCTTACATTTATTTTCTTTGGGCAGCTAGGTGACTTGAGGAGCTAGGGCTGATTCAAAGAAATACCAGTGTTCCTTATTTCAGTCACTGATAACACATTTTGGTTCCTAGTGTAACCCACTCACAGGTTGGAAAGTTGAAAAGTTTGCTTTTGGTAACAATTCCATAGTTAAAGGTGCATTGCAATTATACACGCACGATATTAGTCTGTTTCTCTTAATTATTTCTTAGCTGGTTTTTGTGGATGCACCATTGCCCTCAGTTGTCTGGGATCAATACTACTGAACTTGTGCTGTAGGTCCTGTATAGCCATCACTTAAATTAGAATCTACCATAGCTGAAGTGGCAGGGAACCTGTGCTTTTGGGGCAGAAAGATCTGAATTCTATCTCAGCTATCATGAGTTCTGAATGACTCTGGCATGCAGCAGAGTGACAACAGTAAAGTTCTAAGTGGACATGGATTTACTTCCAATCCATATATTCCCATTTTACTCTTTAAATAGTTTTCAGAACACAAAAGTTGTCATCTCAAATTAGTGCAGTAGTCCATCTAGTCCAATATCTGTTCTCCAGTTGTGATCAGTAACAGGTGTCTTGGAGGACGGCATGAAAGCTCCAGAGTAGATAACTACGCACCAACATATATATACATGGGGGAAGTTTTTCCTAACTCCAGACACCTAATGTCTATATGTCCCTTATGTATTTTTATCCTTTCACATGTAGCTACTAGAGTTCTCCTTATCTATATAAATGTCTAATTCTTTTTCAAAAATCTTCCAAAACTCTGGGTTTTAGCTATATCTTGTAGGAGCAGTGCACAATTTGATATAGAATAACAGAATATCAGGGCTGGAAGGGACCTCAGGAGGTCATCTAGTTCAACCCCCTGATCAAACCAGAACTAACCCCAGCTAAATCATCCCTGCCAGGGCTTTGTCAAGCCTGACCTTAAAAACCTCTAAGAAAGGAGATTCTACGACCTCCCTAGGTAACCCATTCCAATGCTTTACCACCCTCGTGGTGAAAACATTTTTCCTGATATCCAACCTAAACCTTCCCCACTGCAACTTGAGACCATTGCTCCTTGTTCTGTCATCTGGTACCACTGAGAACAGTCTAGATCCATCCTCTTTGGAATCCCCTTTCAGGTAGTTGAAAGTAACCATCAAATCCCCCCCATCATTATTCTCTTCTGTAGACTAAACAATCCCAGTTCCCTCAGCCTCTCCTCATGAGTCCTGTGCTCCAGGCCCCTAATAATTTTTGCTGCCCTCCTCTGGACTCTTTCCAATTTTTCTACATCTTTCGTGGGGTGTGGGCCCCAAAACTGGACACAGTATTCGAGATGAGGCCTCACCAATGTTGAATAGAGAGGAACGATCACGTCCCTCAATCTGCTGGCAATGTCCCTACTTATACAGCTCAAAATGCAGTCCTAAGTGACTCTGCACTTGTCCTTGTTGAACTGCATCAAATTTATTTTGGTCCAATCCTCTAATTTGTCTAGGTCCCTCTGTATCCTATCCCTACCCTCCAGTGTATCTATCACTACTCCCAGTTTAGTGTCATCTGCAAACTTGCCTAGGGTGCAGTCCACGCCATCCTCCAGATCACTGATAAAGATACTGAATAAAACTGGCCACAGGACCAACCCTTAGGACACTCTGTCTGACACCAGCTGCTAACTAGACATGGAGCCCTTGATCACTACCCGTTGAGCCCAACGATCCAGCCAGCTTTATATCCATCTTATGGTCCATTCATCCAGCCCATACTTCTTTAACTTGCTAGCAAGAATACTGAGGGAGACGGTACCAAAAACTTTGCTAAAGTCAAGGAACAACACATCCACTGCATTCCCTTCATCCACAGAGCCAGTTATCTCATCATAGAAGGCAATTAGGTTAGTCAGACATGACTTGCCCTTGGTGAATCCATGCTGACTGTTCCTGATCACTTTCCTCTCCTCGGAGTGCTTCAGAATTGATTCCTTGAGGACCTGCTTCATGATTTTTCCAGGGACGGAGGTGAGGCTGCCTGGCCTGTAGTTCCCCGGATCATCCTTCTTTCCTTTTTTAAAGACTGGCATTACATTAGCCTTTTTCCAGTCATCCGGGACCTCCCCCCGATCGCCATGAGTTTTCAAAGATAATGGCCAATGGCTCTGCAATCACCTCCAACAACTCCTTTAGCACCCTCAGATGCAGTGCATCCGGCCCCAATGACTTGTGCTCATCCAGCTTTTCTAAATAGTCCTGAACTACTTCTTTGTCCACAGAGGGCTGGTCGTCTCCTCCCCATGTTGTGCTGGCCAGTGCAGTAATCTGGGAGCAGACCTTGTTCGTGAAGACAGGCAAAAAAAGCATTGAGTACATTTGATTTTTCCACTTCCTCTGTCACTAGATTGCCTCCCTTATTCAGTAGGGGGCCCACACTTTCCTTTACTTTCTTCTTGTTGCTAACATACCTGAAGAAACCTCTCTTGTTACACTTAATATTCCTTGCTATCTGCAACTCGAAGTGTGATTTGACCTTCCTTATTTCACTCCTGCATGCCTGAGCAATATTTTTATATTCCTCCCTGGTCATTTGTCTAATCTTCCACTTCTTGTGAGCCTCTTTTTTGCGTTTAAGATCAGCAAGGATATCATTGTTAAGCCAAGCCGGTCGCCTGCCATATTTACTATTCTTTCTACACATTGGGATGGTTTGTTCCTGCAACCTCAGTTAGGATTCTTTAAAATACAGCCAGCTCTCCTGGACTCCTTTCCCCTTCATGTTTCCCCTTTGACATCTGTCAAAAATAGATATCCAGAGTGATTTATATCTCACTTTGTAGACAAGTCTGGTATTCATATAGCAGAGGAAATCTATTCCCTGTGTGAGCTAAACTATGTCTAAAATCTTGAATTGTGTTTATTACTGGCATTTATTTTCTTCAACTTACTAGTAAGGCTTTATCTATTTTATTTTCAGAGGTTTTAAATTTTAGTAATTTTTAAAAGTAGGAAAATTACTTTAAAATATTATTTTCTCCTAAATATATATGCCTGTAGATCATATTCAATTAGTATCAAATAAACATACACAATCATCATCCTAAATAGGAGACTGCAATGTTCCTTAAGCCTGATGTTGATTTAAATCTTTATATGATTATTTTAAACAAACAAACAGATAATTAAGAGATGAGCATACTGGTGAGAATATTAACAGGATAAGGGTCCAGGGCTCCATCCGTTAGTAACTGGAGAAAGAGAATACCATGTCTGAATTACATTTCAAGCTAGCTAGCATCATGCTTCTTATTGGTAGCATTTTAAAAATGAGATATTTCTTACTACTGTTGCTCTCTTCTTCTCCTCCCCCTAGAAAATATATTACATTTTTTACAGACATCTGCTGAGGTCTCATGTGTCTCTATGTGCACTTGTCAGTGCAAAATATAGGGCTGATTATGTGGCCACTCATCCCTAGTTAAGTGCAGAAAAGTTGAGGAAATGAAGGGAAGCTCATCTCTGAGAAGTGAAGAAAGCACTATTGAATAACACTGTAGGAAATCATTCTGCAGTGAAAGTAAGGGTATGTCTACAGTTAGAATTTAAAGCATAAAAAGTCCCTTTTTTCACTAAAGCTGCAGGAGTATCTTTACTTGTTAATGACTTTTTGTGATGAAACTCAGAAGTTTCACTGCAAAAAGAAAACCACTTTCATGAGAGGATGGAGCTAGGCTACTCTCAGTGGTGGCAGATAACAGAACAAGGAACAATGGTCTCAAGCTGCAGTGGGGGAGGATTAGATTAAATATTAGGAAAAACTATTTCACTAGGAGGATGGTGAAGCATGGGAATGGGTTACCTAGGGAGGTGGTGGAATTTCCATCCAGAGAGGTTTTTAAGGCCCAGCTTGACAAAGCCCTGGCTGGGATGATTTAGTTGGGGTTGGTCCTGCTTTGAGCATGAGGCTGGACTAGATGGCCTCCTGAGGTCCCTTCCAACCCTGACATTCTATGATAATGGCTGCTTACAGCTAGGAAGTAAATGATAGAGTCAAATCCTTTCTTCACCCAGCCACTGAGGAAACCACGATTTCTCTCCACTTCAGAGAAGGGGAAAATAACAAACCCAATAGAATATTTTTTGTTTGGAAACACTAATCTTTCTTTTCAGCTTCAGCTGAACTGCATACCCACTGCATCATTCAAGTAGCCCATATAACTGGGTTAGGGGGAAGTTAAGAAAGAATACAGAGCTGTAACAGTTTGGAGAAAAAGCAAGAATAAGAGTATGTCACCTTTCACTCCCATTCTTTATTCCAATTCCTTGCCATGCAAATACATGATAAACAATTCCCAAATGAGAATAAAAATGAATTATTAATATCCTCAGTGTCTCAAGGAGAGGAGGGAATAGAAGTCTCATCCTCCTACTTCCGGAGCACTACTCTCAGAGTTCCCTAAACAACACACAGGATGGCAAGAAACCTCATTCCTTACTCTGCCATTCCCTGAAAGCTCTCATTCCCCAAACAAGTGAAAGTTGCTATTAAGGCCACCTTCTACGGCTTACTTCAAACCAGTTCTATTTGTTCCTTGCTTTCAACGGTAGTAAATAGAAATAAGTAATTTTTAAAAAAATTCTAATACATATTCTTATGTAACTGCCAAAGTAAGTATAGATGCTACAGATTATATCTCTGAAGTGCTTCCAGAATATAAAATGTGTTATAGAGATTTTCTCTATTCCAAAGCTAGTTAATTACAAGACTGCTCTATGTGAGAAAATATCACCATTGCAAGTTGCCATGCTGTTCATTTCAGCTACACCAGTGAAGCAAGATGACAAACAGAACTCCCTGCAGGGTTCACATGGTTCCCAGCCCAGGTTCCAATAGCTTTCAATAAAGAAGTCGATGAAGACAGTGGAGGGGGACTGGAGATTACACTAAATGAACCAATGCTATAGTAATGCTAGGACTTAATGGCCACATTGCAGCAGCACAGTATAACCTGATGCATGACATACAGTGTTGGAGAGCCTTGTTCTGAATAAGTATTAAAGTGCTGGCAACACTTGTGCACCATCATCGCAACTTGTGTGTATGGGGAGGAGGGGACATTCATAGATCAGTGTAAAGATTGCACCACCCCAGTTCAGGGGATGTGGGAGCTGGTGCAGTCCCCAGGTAAGTTAGGACAGCCGTGTGGACTGTCCTCCCACAGTTGCACCTTTATTGTAATAGCCCTTCTGGTTTTTGCAGGGGTGTAAAATTGCAAAGGCACACGTCTGCCCTAATCATACCTCCTCCCTGTCTCAATATGTCCCTCCTTTTGGCCCACCCCTGCCTATCTGCCTATCAGAGGGGTTGTAACATAAACATCTAATCTGCCCAGAAGTGTGTTTGTAATGGTGATGATAGTGGAAAATTTCTCCAGTATAGACCAGCCTGGCAAGACCTGAAGTTCTGGGTTGCAGTGTAGGGTATGACTATTAGAACAACAGATACAAGTTTTCCTAAGAATGAATAGGTCCAGTTCTGCTCTCTTTGAATTTAATTTTGACTTCAGTGGAAGCAGCACCAAGTTCTGTCTATGCCCTGTGCAATTTAGATCTAAAATCTCAAAGTATATCGATTAATAGAATTAATTTTTATGTGCTAGCAAACCCCCACTTTTCATTTTGAAACATGCAACTTTCAGAGAACTTTTTAACTGTTTTTAATACAAATGGGCTAAGATTTTAGAACAAAATATATATTTAATTTTTCACTACAATCATAATCACTAATATGAGATTTAAATGTTTGAATATTTAGATTATAATTTAAAGAAATAAATTCAGTAGTTGGAAAAGTAAGATAACTTACACATACTCTCATCATGATGCCTTCTGTAACTTAAGACTTTCTGTTTATGGCTTTTTGAGCGTTTACCTGGCGGCAGAAAATACAATTAAAACCGTTTATCATTTCAAAAGTTTTTTTTAACTCTTTTTAATACTCATATGAGTAAAGGCTTCAGGACCAGCCCTAAAAGCTCTAGAAAGTGAGACTTCCTACTTTGGGGGCTAGATTATTCTCACCACTCCCTACATGAAGTTGCTGATTTCTGTTATTCATAGTTCGTATTTTACCCCTATTTCAATTATACATTTCCCAGTATCAAAATGCTTCCTCAGATAAAAGACAAAACATTTTAATATTTCACAGCTAATAGGACCAAATCTGAGCCCATACATGTGTCTCTAGAAACTACAAGGGGAATGCACACTTCATTGCATCCCTCAATGCTTCCTTGCATCCCTCCATTCGCCCCCTGGAAGTTCCCTGTGTACCACTTCCTCATCCCCCTTTATTTCTGGGACTCTCTGGAATGCCCCCCTCTTTCATGCCAGGGTCTCTGTGTTCCCCTGTTACCCCCTGGAGAGAGTCTCTTATCATCATGTCAGATTGCTATGGTCTGCTATTTTCCTCCACTTGCAAGGGTCTGCGTTTGCAGCCATTCCCCACTTCACCCATACTCCCTAAATTTTCCATTTTCCTTCTTTCCACCATGCCAGGACATCTGTGTTCTTCCCTTTTCCCCATGCCAGGTTCACCTATTTCACTCCCACCCCGCCGCTGTCTTGTGCCAGGGGCTCTTTTGGCCTGACCCTCCTCTCTTGAAATTTCCCCCTTTCCCCACCATTATTATTTCTTTTCATTGTGTCTGGGGGATAAATCACTCCGGGTGTCAACATGTTAAACTCTATTGGGATGGGCAGAGATGAGTTAGGGTGTTGTTATGCTGGAAGATGTTAATGGGCACCATCAACTAGTTCTTTGACCTATAGACAGCTGCAGATGTGCCTGAAACTGCAGCTCTACTAAACAGATGGCAGGAGCTCAATGTGTCCCCCGTTTTCGCTCTTCTAGTTTCCCCCCATATCAATATGTCTGTGCTCATTCATGCCTAGATCATTCCTTGACATTTTGAAATTGATCAGATGCAGTATTCAAAAGTTATCACTTTACAGACAGACTAATTTTCCTGTGCTTCCCCATGTAGATAAGCCCAGAGAAATGCTATGAAGTTGAGTGGAAGGCCTCAAAAGGTCAGTCAAATTAAGGAAAAATTACTTGAAAAGCTGAGATCACTTACTCGAAAATCCAGAAACTCTTGACTTCTCATTATCTAAACAGAGGAGTGACTGATTAGGATCATAGTTTCAACCACCAGTTGCTGATGTAGTCAAAGGTGTTTCAATAAAATAGGAAAATTGGGGGAAATAGGAGAGTTCATTGTCTGAACACCGTGGTAAAGAATTTGTTTTAAGAGAATTGTAGATGTAGTAGATAAAAGCCCTATAAGAAGTGACATTCTTTCTAGCCTCTGCTCTTTATTTACTAGTTTCATTTTAATCAGAGAGAGAAATGAGCAAGATTTTCTTGAAGTGGGCAGGGAAGGAACTTCAGCAATAAGCATTTTCTCAGTAATTAACTACTAAATTACTATTTACCCCTCCATTTAAATAGTTGCATCCATTTTTCACCTATATTGTCCTTTTTCTTCTACTTCAAAATAAAAAACTAAATGTGAGAGTCTGAAATTAGACTTGTAGTGTGTAACCTGGTTTACATCATTGCCACCGAAAACTAGATCATGGAGATAAAGGGTCTGCAACTATTGATTATATTGTTTTAACCAAAATAGGATCATTCTAAATTTAATTTACCAGATTCAGTCGGTTTGTTTGCCAGCTGGAGTTTCTGTTGATCATCAGGTTTGGTGACCACCATGGAAGTGAGAGGTGTAACAAAACTGTACTTCAGAGACAGCTCCAAAGCTCGGGCCACCTGCAGGTTTTTCTGCTGTTCCTCTTGAGCTGAAATACTAATGTTGGCATTCATGACTTGAAAAAAATAAAGTGAACTTTTCAGCTGACTATGAGTCAGGGGTCCTCAAACTTTCTCCTAGGGATTTTCTAGTAACTTTAAATATGAGTAGTCCCATTAGAATAACTAAACTATTCATGCCTGGACAATTATGCCCATGCTCATGTGTTTGCTGTATCAGGGTCTCTGTAATTACAAGTAAACATACAAGTTGACCTTGAAAATGTATGCTTTATGGACATCCCTCAATCATTTGTCATTGGCAACACCTCCAGTGGATATATATTTGACTGTACTATGGAAGCTCAGTATAGTCCATATAAATAAATACTATAGCATTTCACAATAGTCCAAAACACAGGAGCATAGAACATTCTCAAACTGCAAAGTATTGGATCATTATTATACAGTACTGAAGTATTCTTTTCACTGGGTATATTTGTAAGGCTATATGTAGGAATATTCACACTTTCCTTTCCCATCATGTGAATAAAGAATTTATGGTTTGTTTTTATGAAGAAGTTTATAAATTCATAATACACAACATGAGGATTTTATTAGCTTACGATTTTTCTAGTAGCTGTTGAATGGTTAAGTAAGCCCACAATCTCTCAATGAAATTTCCAAAAATGTACTTCTGATGTTGAAATACTTTCTCCTTTTCTCTTACATTTGCTTCCTCCTTAAAAATCAGGTTCCTGGTATGCTGAGAAAGAGAGAGAGAGAGAGAGAGAGAGATTGACCCTCAAGAGATAATTTAAAAAGACAATCATATTTTTAAGTTCAAAAATAATATATTTAAAAGATCCTGAAAAGACCAAGCAAAAAAAGAAAAAAAAATGATGTCAGCTATAAGATACTTTTTCCCCAATGAAATTTCTTAGTGTTTGGATAGCAGACAGCTGCTTACAATATTTACTATAAAACTGCCCCACCATATTTAAAGTGCACTAAACTATTTAAATTCAGTTAGTTATAATAAATCAATACATACCACCAGAGAGGTACATTCTGTAGTAGATGGGTGTGATCTTATTCTCAGTTTAGCTGCTAGAATTGTCAAAAAATCTCACTCTTTACACACGATAAATTAAAATGATATTTTAACAAGATATATGCCTCAAATGAATATAACTGGGGTAGGCAATCTATGGTATGCATGCCAAAGGCAGCACGCAAGCTGATTTTCAATGGCACTCACACTGTCCGGGTTCTGGCCACCGGTCTGTGGGGGTGGGGTCTGCATTTTAATTTAATTTTAAATGAAGCTTCTTAAACATTTTAAAAACCTTATTTACTTTACATACAACAATAGTTTAGCTATATTATAGACTTATAGAAAGAGACCTTCTAAAAACATTAAAATGTATTATTGGCATGCAAAACCTTAAATTAGAGTGAATAAATGAAGACTTGGCACACCACTTCTGAAAGGTTGCCAACCCCTGGAATATAACAACTTAGACCTCAAATGCACATGAAATAATTTCTAGTCAGAAGCTCCAGCTAACAGGACATAATAGATGCTCTATTTGTGCCACATTAGTGATTACAGTATTTAATTATATTCATATCTCACATTTCTTCTTCCCAAACTATTCTTTATAAATAAACCACTGTTTAGAACATGTGGTGATACTTTATGGACCTATAGAACCTCTCTCTCATCTGTACATATCAGAAGAAGAGGTGAACATAATCTGTATACAAGATATTTTAAAAAAAGTTTTATTGATGTACAGAAGAGACCATGGAAATTTCAAGAATATGCCCTTTAAAGTATATGTACAAATTTCAATTTATGTAGAAAACTCTCAGGACTTATAAGTACTTACTGACTGAGCTTGAATTTCTATTGGCAAAATGTCAAGTTCATTGTCAATTTTTCCAGCTACCACAATTTCAGAACCATCAAAAAACAGTGTGAAACTGTTCTGAGTTAATTCCAGGATGGAGTTTTCTGGATACTGTATTTCAATATCCTTTAATATGGGAGTAGCCACTTCTTGATAAAAGCCCTAGAGAGAGAGAGAGAGAGAGAGAGAGAGAGAGAGAGAGAGAGAGACACCAAGTGATTGTATAACTAACTTTAAGTAAGTAACCCTTGAAATATTTTAACACATCTTAAAGGGTCTTGTGTTATTTTTTCTCTTCCTACAAAACTATTTTAGGAACTCCCTTTATACTCTCCTTGTCTATTAGCATATATGACTGGATTTCCATTGGATTTGGATTTCCATGGATAGTGACACAGTGAATCTGATGGATTACCTGTGGCATCACAAATTCTGTTTCATTAGTGTGCTACCTTAATTCCAGGATTTATGGGTGACTACATTTCACATTCTGACTAGTGATGAGGGGGAACTTCAGTAGGTTCCAAGGTTCTGTTCAGATGGGCACACAGAAACATAAATGCGTATCTGATTCACTTGGATCTACATAATGGAAACTTCAAAAAATAAGCCTTTTTGGCAAGGATTAGTGAATTTTTTTTTTCTGATCATACAAGCAATTCCACATAAGGTATATTTCTCCTGGTAATTTGGTACTTCAATATCCATCCAGAACTAAAAAATACAGGCATATGGAGAGGTGGATGAATCAAACATTCAGAAAATTTTCAGGTCAGTTTTATCAATGAGAGTTTATAGTTGAGCTTGACCAATGTGCTTCCATGCTGTGTATCAAATTACAGCTGGATGCCTAAAGCTTTGGATAGTTATCTTTTTTGTTTTAGAAACAGAAATAAGTAAAATTAAAAAAATCTGAACCAGGGATCAAAATTTCTACGGTTTAATTTCTATTAGAGAATGTATCTTTCTGTAATACTAAATTACAGATTTCATCTCTTCACACAAAATCATAATTTTTCACTCATTTGCCCAGGAGAGATGTAAGAATTTCAAGATTTGGCCCAGTGTACGCCACAAACGTTTTTGTTCACTCTAAAAATTGGCCTTTCATTTGGACACAAAATTTGAGGAGAAAACCAATACCATTTTTTGCTCTCTTTGAGAGCCCACAAAAGTTTTCATTTGTGTTGGTCTCACAGTTAAGAGTTTCCTGGCATGCCTTTAGTTGATTTAAATAGGCCACAGTCACTAGTTAATATGTTGCCTAAATTATTAACAGAACCATACCTGGAGCTGCAAATCTGAATCAGAGTCCTCATATATACGACGAGCTATTCCTCCATTATCTAGGGCCATCTTCTCAAGGAACTTGTAACTGACATCAAAACCAAAGCCAAGGCAATAGAGGACATACTTTCCTTTGATAGCCTTTTGTATATTTTGTTGAATTATTTCAACATCTTGAACACCTGTTATTAAAAAAACGAAAATAGTGTGTGTTAGAGAGAGAGAGAGAATATATGTGTGTATGCTGTACATACATACAGAATCAAGATCTTCAGACTCTCAGCCACTTGCTCTAACAATCAGATCAGCACTATCTTAATTTATGTAGTAATATTATGGGACAAAGGTAATTTTCCCATCATTTTAATCTTTTAATTTTGTTTTTAGTTAAAAAAAAAAGTCATTTGGATTGTGAGAGTTAGTAGACAGGCCTACCCTTATGGGTTTTGCATATATAGGGGGTCATGGATTGACTCTATCTTGCAATCATTGAAGAGTAGCAGATGCCTCATACAAAACTTTGTTCAGAAACGATTCTGTCCATTTCATGGCTTGTGATTTCAGTATTTTCTTTCCTAGTTCTAGTTGCTTAAAGAAATTATCATGAAAACATAATATTTTGTTTCTTAAGGACTCAAATGAACTTGGTGCATGTTTTTCACATGTCATAATTGCTTAATTATCTCATCAGAATGAACTGTTTAATTACTTTCTCACATCATAATCCCCCCATCTGTGATATCACAGTGAGTTGCTAATTAAGATCAAAATTCACAAAAGATTACAGAATAAAAGGTACTATTAAAATATACAGTCAGATTTTGGGAAGTGAGGGGAAAGTGTTGTAACCTAAACCCAAAAGATGCACACATACAGTGCACAGATGCAGCGCTGATTTGATCCCATGGTTTAGCTTCAAGTATGTTGCCTTCAGGTTTCAATCATTCACAGCTAGCCTGCCTTTCCTCTCACAAACTGTAAATTGCACAAGGGATTGTATTTAGATTATGTTTCTTGTCAAAGGGTGTACAGTCAAACATGCAACAATTGCCACCATCTCAAGTTCAGCTCTTTCCACGCTCCTTTCACATATAGTTTGTAGAAGTAGCCTCTCTCCAGATTTTGAGTAGACCAAGAATAGGTGAGAACTTCTACCCCACTCCTGGGAGTGGTTTTTCTAGTATACAGGCCAGGTATGACAGCTACCAGAATGTGAATGTAAAAGATGCATAATTAGGGGAGGGGGAATTGCCTTACTGTGATTAACTTACCAACAGTTGGTTGACCATCTGTCAGCAAGATTATCATGGAAATGCTGTGTGCTTGCAATAGCTCAGCATAGTTGGCCTTATCCAGTGTGCTTGCGGCAGTCAGTAAAGCATTGTTAATATCTGTTCCTGCAAAAGAGAAAATATATATGATTCTACATGTAAAAACAACCAAAAGAACCCAATCAGTTCACCTCAGTTTTAAAGAGGCATTTGACTGGATGTAAAAAAAAAAAGAAAAGAAAAGAAAAGAAAATTAAAGGAAATTGTAAAAGGTGGTGAATTTTTAGAGAGAGGATTATTTGAGCTTTTAAGTTATTTGGTTTGCTAATGATGGGTTATATTGAATTGTACATTTGTTATTCTGGGGTAATTTGATAGTATTTTTAGTAAATTATGTGAACATATACAGGGGCCCTCTTTTAGAGTTTCTACAGATCCATATAAAATAACTATTATAATCTGTGAGACCAGAATTTAAGAAATGTTACTTGGATTCATTTGAGGAATCTAAGGATTGTGCTGCTCACTGATGGTCTACGCTGGTATCAAATGCTGAGGCCCGAACATTCAATCAAGTGTAAAACAAAATTAACAGCAGAAGAATAGAAAGTAAAATAAACTTTTGGACATCACTGTTCACCAATATTTATATTAATCTTTTGCTTATAAAATAGAATTGTATGAGAATTGGAATTTCCATTTTGCAGAAAATTCTGTGATTTTCAATTTTTGTTGTTGCAAATCAGAACAAAACATAAATTTTCCAAATTTTCTTTGAAACCAACTTTTTGAAAAAAATTCTGTTTCAAGTCAATTGAAATGTTGCATTTAGACTGACTTTATTTTTAAAAATTTTATTATAATGTTACCTAAAATAAAATATACCTTTAAAAGTTCTTTCAAACAGTTCATTTCAATTTATTTTTAAATTAAAATACTGTGAAACATTTGAATTTTGACATATTGGCCTTTTCTGAGGAAAAATGTTCTACTGGAAAATTTTCAACTAGCTCTATTATAAACAATTATATGTATAAAAAGGAAAAACTCCCTTACCCCTTACATTTCATAACTGTAGTGGAACATCTGTATATGTGTGTATAACAGTTTACTTGCCAGTGGATCTTATTAATGTAACCAGTCTTCCTGTCCCTTTTCATCCCTACTATTTGCTAAAAAATAATTAGTACTTCCTGTTTAAAATTAGTGTGTAAACTCTTTGAGACAGATATTATGTCTTACTTGTTCTGAAAAGAAAACACCACATAAATTAACAACAACAGTTTGGTCTAGGAGTTATTTCACATACTCTGGTGTGTGACTATGTTTAAAAGTATTTAGATATTATCTTTACCTCCACGAGCCATAATAGTTTTAACATATCTTTTAGCACTTTCCACATTTTGTCCAGTTGCTTGTAACAAAGTATTCTTCCATTCAGTAACCAAGCTACTAAAGGTTATTAAACTAAAATGATCTACAGGTCTGAGGTCTTCCAAAATCTTCAGAAGGGCATCTCTTGTCTGTTAAAAAGGTGGGGAGAAAGTATATTTTTTATTTTGTATTTTATCAGAATTTGAATTTAAAATGAAGCTGCAGCTTATTAAGATACCTTTATTTTTGCTGCATAGCTTATTTTAAATAATGAAGTTTCTCTTCAGAAGAACGTAACATATTACAAGTATAATATTTGTTTGCATTATACACCCAAGTGCAAATGTTGTAATTCACTTTGTCAGCAGTTTCAAATTTATAAACTTCAGCTCATATATAGTTGAATAAGGAAGAATCTCTTGATATGTAAATCCAATCCTTAAGACAAGGATACATTACAGACATAATCTAAACTTTTCTTGCACACATCTAGTTTTGCCAACTCTTGCAATTTTATTGTGAGTCTTATTATATTTGATGTTGTTCTCAATTCCCAGCTGCTGGAATCAAGAGACTGCATGAGAATTATAATTCCCATGGCTGTGAAAAAATTAAAGCTTAAAAACATGAAGTGAGTGAATTTAGTAAAGCTTCAGAAATCAGAAGGCAAATAAAAAGAAACTCAATGTTTAAAATTTATAATTTAAGCCAGTTTCATAATTTTAGGAAGTTGACTCATTTTTAATAACTCTTTGGGTTGGCAGTATGGCACAGCTAAAAAACAACTTCTGTGACAGTGCGATTATCACTTCATTATGCAAATTTTTCTTCTCTCTGATCATCTTTACAGTAAAAAGCATGGGCCATAATCAGGCCTGGTGTAAATCAATGGAGTTGCACCCACTGTATTTGGCCCTGTGTGTTTATTCACTGGAGTAAGAGCTAAAAGGATTGGTTCCTAAAATATGCAAAGCTTACATAACCATTTCAGTAACTTACACTGGAGAAGGAGGAGAATTTGAGGCACTGGTCACTGTATTATTACTTGTTTCAAGGACTGGTTACTGAGGCTAGGTTGGAATGGCTTTGAAAAGCAGAGTATGAGATGGAGGATCAGGGCATTTGTTAGGACTCCACAGTAACTTTATCTTTCAATTTGTGGCCATTACAGGTGACCTAATCTTGCTGATGCAAATACTCCTACTGAAGACAGTAGGGCCCAGGTCTGCTCCCAGTGAAGTCAATGAGTAAAACTTCCACTGGCTTCATTCCATTGTGACCTTATTTCTTCCCATTTTCATTAAAACAAAACAAAACAAAAAAACTAAAGCAAAATTTTTCACATGTGAACAACTAAGTTAGATACTTTGTCAAGATGAGATCTATATAACAGCAGCCGGATTAGGAAGTGGTTAAACTTTAAAATTATCACATTAAATAAAGTTGCAGTGCATATTTCCAAGAGCAAGATGGCTTCTAGCCTCTGAAAATGTTGCATGTCTACAGAAGTAGCATGAGTTTTAAAACTGAACATCACTGTTATTTCCTAGAGTGAGATAGTGCTACTGGTATATGAAGCAACTTTAGAAGTTACAGTGAATTCATCAGCTTTTATTTATACAATAGCACAGACACTGTGAATAAATATACAAATGTAATTCTGTATTTAAGAAGCGAGTTACCTGTTCAATTTTTCGACCTGACATAGAACCACTCTGATCTACAACAAAGATGACATTTTTGGGAAATGTTGGCATTTCGCTGGGTGCAAAGTAATGCACAAAATACCCATTTACGATCTGAAACACACAAAAAATTAATACATACAATTTATATTTTGCATTATTATGACATAGCCATAGGATCAGCTCCATTTTCAGCTTACTTGTCTTCTAGACAAATCAAACTTATTTCCTCAAAATAATTGCTGAAACATAAGTTTTAAAGAAAAACAACACCATCTGTATAGCATAATTCAAAAGACAATCATATGCTGTTTTCTCTACTACACTAATGGGATTATGCAATTCTTAAGAAGGTTGCTCTTCCATCTTAAACAGAATTTTATCAGGACAGTTAAGGTCAAACATATAAGCTTTGTCCAAATAAACTTTTACAAAACCCACCATCAAAAACAGGTTTCCTTAGACTTCTCTTTCAAAACATCCAATAGAAAATATTTGTTTTGAAAGGAATAACATTACCCTATGGTGTTGGCAACCTAAATTTTGCAGTATCCTGCAAACACAGAAAAAACACAAAATGAAACTGACTAGAACTAAAACTGAAACTGACTAGTCTATTTTCATTGCCCTGACTTAAAAAAAGCAGAGTAAACAAAACAATAAAAATGATTTAATGTAAATCAATTTTTTAACTTTTCATATTAATAATCCAAGAGGTTGTTAGCAACATTGTTGTACTAAATATACCTTTAAATGCTCTTCTGCTTTCATCCTTTACCAAACTATGCTCTTACAACACAAACTACGACTATAAAAAACATCCATAACTACTATTACAAGTAAAAAAATAACGTGGTAATGAGTGTAAATAGAAGGGTAAAAGGGGGAGAGAATTTAGGTTGCGATGTGTGGTCTAGTACATGGTATTTGTGGTAATGGTAACATGATTGCAGATGTAGGATTAGAGGGTATTACTTTTAGGTGGCTTTACTTTTCCATTTTCCTTGTTTTTGTTGCTTTGTGTCGATTATGTTGTGCGTGCAGCTATCTTATGTCCATCCAGAGGTGCAAGTAAGCCAGTGTGCCCTGGTACACCGCTGGAGCCCCACTGCTGTTATCCCAGGGCTCCAGGGACGATTTAAAGGGCCAGGCGAGGTAGCGGCAGCTGGCGCTCCAGACCCTTTAAATAGCCGCCTGAGCCCTGCTGCCGGAGCTCTGGGGAGGCGGTGACAGGTCTCTGGTGGGAATTTAAAGGGCCTGGGGTTTTGGCCGCCGCTATTGCCCCGAGCCCTTTAAATAGCTGCTTGAGCCCTGCTGCCACTACCCTAGGGCTCCAGCAGTGGGGCTCCGGAGACAATTTAAAGGGCCTGAAACGGTAGTGGCCTCCGGAGCCCTGGGCCCATGAAATCACCACCCGAGCCCTGCTGCTGGAGCCCCACGGGTCGTGGTGGCAGCAGAGACCCCCAGGGCTCTGTTGGCAATTTAAAGGACCCAGGGCTCCACTGTGGTAGTGGCAGCTGGAGCCCCGGGCCCTTTAAAATGCCCCCAAACCCCAGGGCTTCCAGCCGCCTCTGCAGCTGGGAGCTCTGGGAGTGGTGGTGGTAATTTAAAGGGCCCAGGGCTCTCAGCTGCTGCTACCGCAGCCCGAGCCCCAGGCCCTTTAAATCCTGTTTAAAGGACCCAGAGACTTAAAGGTACCGCCTCTTCTGATTGAGGCCCCGTCCCTCCTCAGGGCTCTGGAGTACCGATAAGTCCTTTAAGTTACTTTCACTCCTGTGTCTGTCACAACCATTTTTTTCACATATTAATTTCTTCATACTGTATGTCAGTGTCACATATTGAATGAGCCACAGTTACATGAATAATTTAGTACATAATTTCAGTACTAAATGTTTTTAGTTTAACATCTATTTAATAAAATATCATTTGAGGTTCAAATTATAATTTGTTAAATAAAAATGATGAAACCCTCAAAAATAGAGACTAAAGTTATTCTTTTGGATGTTCACTAGTTCAGGTAAACTGTGCATGTGGCACTGTCATAGATAGAGCAGGCAAGATTCTTCACACAGTGGCACCTGCTTGACCCTTGTGTAATTCCCTGACATAAGACTGAAGTAACAGGATGGAGAATCAGGCACTCTCTCTTATACATACCAACCACAAACACAATTGATCTAATTAACAACTTCACTATCTATTTGAGGGCTGTTGTTTTTTTAAAATTATTTAGCAACACTGATCTAGGCAACCTGTTAACTATCATTTCAATTTTTAAACATGTCCATAAACCTTAAATTAGTAAAATTATACAGAAGGTGAATTGCATATTGTTCATTTTGTTAGGGTGCTGCGGGGTGGTCATCCCGCTCTGGTTTGGAAGGGTTTAAAAAGAGCCCTGGAAAAGGGCTGCCCCGCGGAGCCAATCATGAGCGGGCTTGAGGCAGCCAATCAGGGCCCAGCTGGGCCAGTATAAGAAGGGCTCCTGAGGAGAAGGAAGTGAGTCTTGCTCCAGCAGTGGAGCAAGAAGGTGCTTAGCAGCTTGGTAGAGACAGGGGTACCTTGGACAGAGCAGTACTGCGAAACGGGAGGCTGAGCTGGGAAGCTCTAGCCTGGCGACCTTCCAGGCTGAGGCCTTGTGGCAAAGATCTGAGGTGGTTCTAGGGCTTCAGGAAGGCAGCCAGGGCAATGTTGACGCATTTCAGACTTCAATTTGGCCCTGAGAGAAGTGGCTAGAAGACGACTGGCAGTAGCTACTGAGGCAAAGTGGGCATAGGGGGGTTGTGGGTTCCCCTGGGAGGAGAGACTCAGAGTGTGGGGACACTGCCATGGGGTGCAATGCCAAGGTAAGGTGCACTGTGTTCTGGGAGGGATGCAGAGCCTGAACTGGTGGAGATAAAGGGACTGCAGAGGGGCAGGTAAGGGCAGGGGAGAAACCAGGCAGAGGAGGGTGCTCCTGAGATGGATGAGCTAATTCCCGGACTGACCAGCATGAGGTGCAGCACCGGTGGGTGCCCCACCCTGTTACCAGGGCATGTGTTGGTCCACAAACCTTTTAAGCAGATCTGTTCTTTTAAAACAAAAATCTTATTAAAATGGTTTTACAATGTAAATAGAAAGGAATGTAGTACTTAGATACACAAGTAATTACTGTCTTGTCTCAGCCTGAGGCAATACTGTCAATACTGAGGCAATACTGTCAATACTGCAATACTGTCAATACTGGCAATACTGTCTCAGCCTGAGGCAATACTGTCTTGTCTCAGCCTGAGGCAATACAATTGGTCAGTCAGTGGATGGTGCTGAGTGCTTTTTCTGCGTTTTCTGATTACCTTCAACTCCTACTCACTCTGGATTGAGGACTATGATTTTTAATTGTACTGTAGCACTTTCAGAAATCATCACCCATGATAATCTCTCTCACATGTATATTTGTTACCTGTATATCTCCTGCACTGACGCTCCTTTTAACATCATAACGTATGATAAAGTCCCCATCTAGGAGGGTCTCCTCAAGTTCAGGACTCTTCTTTTGTTGAGCTATTGTTGGTTTAAATAAAATATGAGCCTGAAAATTAAACACAAAAGCAACTAAGCTAAGATTAGTCACAAAAATAAATAGCAACTAAAAATAACAAATTCTCATTAGCATTCCTCGAAAGGCCGAAACCTTGAGAGCTAAGGGTTACCAGGTCCAGACACACACGCTGATCATCAGAGTTTTAGAGGCATGTAACAAGCAAGTGCTAAGAGAATGCGGAATCGGTCAATGCTACGTATTGCTACAATGCTGACTGATGCAGCAACTCATAGTGTCGGACGCCATCAGGTGGTCGAGGGACATCTACATAAAACACATAACTGAACATCGGCAATACCAGGAGGGATAAGCTGCAGTGCCGATGAGAAGTGCAGTCAGGAAAGTAATAAATACTTTCTTCATAGTTATATTTTCTAAATTCTCAATTATTGAGGGACAATCTTCACTCTTAGATATATTTTGCTTTCCACAACCAAATCTCTGTACAACTTTTCATGAGTGATGTACCCGAGAATTCAGATTCTAATATCTAAACTGTATTGTTAAATCTATTCACCTAAATTTGTGTTTTTGCTGATTATGTACTCTCAGTATCATACGACTTTTGAAAAATAACTTTATATTTGTGGATAATCTAAGTACTATGCCCAGATGTACAGACACTCTTTCCCCAACCTATGTATTATATCTTTTTTAAAAAATATTAGCTTTAATATAATTTCCTGATGATGTTTTACCTTGGTCTCATTCTGCACCTTTGTAAGAGCTTCTGTTAACTCATTTGTCATAAAGGTGCTGTCAGTTTCCAGGAAGTTTATACCCTGGGGTTCAAAGATGTGGACATCCATCTGAAGGAAAGAAGGAAAATAGGTCAGCATCATTTGGCAGGTGCAGGGTTGCCCAGACAAGATAGCAGCATTTATTCCTAAAGCCTCTAGGTGTAGCTTACCTGAAAGTGTTTAACAAGCTGCTTGGGTCTGACCTTAAATAACAATTCATACTTCCCCAGCTGTCGCTTCAACAACTCCTCATATATCAGTTCAAAGGTAACCTTACTATCTGATGCAACATTGACTGAAACATGAAACTGCTCTAGTTTCCTTCCAGTGGTTCTGAAAATAAGCAAAATGGACATTTAGCTTTTTACTGTGATATTTGCCGGGGATGTTGCCAAAGTTTCCATTTGTCTGGGTTAAAGAATGGTCAAGTGACACAGCCAAGGAGAGAGAGGTCACTTTGTTTAATGTAAATAAGACTTGTTCACATCCCACGGAGAGTTGCTTACCATTTCAAAGTTTTTAGTGTACAGTATCTATTCTATATGCAGGAGATAAGTTTAGATTTGTACTAGAAACCTAAAGGCACTGGAGGTTGGAATTAATGCCAGTGGCAGTAAGATTGAATAACTGGAAGCCCAGATTGAATATTCTCCTCCAGTGCAATGTTGCCTAAAGTTCTGAAGCATCCTTAGATCCTGAACCTATAATGGGTTATGCCTGTGCATGCTGCTCCTCTCCGGTGTAGTCCGTAGTACTTTCCATCCGAGCCTATTCCTGGGTGGGCTATGAATAATTCCTCGTGCTGCACTAACTATTGCTTAGATCAATTTTAATCTAGCAACTCTTTAAAGTGAGGGATTTTTAAAACTGATATGACCTTAAAAGCAGCAAAAATTACTCTGTGAAAGAGACGGGGTTGATTTGTTTGTTTTTTCATTTTGCCATGGATTTGAAACCCATTTTAGTGGTATCCCTTTTTCACCTGAGGGTTTAGCCAAACTTCAGGGTCCTGTAGGTTGTTTCAGTTTGGAAGAGAAATTAATGATGGAGCCATCTATTTCTTTGATGCAATCCTGTTTATTTACAAATAATGCACCAAGTTCCTGTTTCCTTGAACACAGGGGGAAATCAAACAGCAGGAGATATTTTCTTTGCCCACCTTTCCAAGCCAGTACTCAGCCTCCATAAGCTCTCTCTAGGCTCTCTCTCAGGGCTGTGTACCTAGAACTTGTTCTACCGTCTCCTTGGCATTCTGCTCATTTTCTGAGGCCATATCTACACTGCCACTTATGATGGCAAAACTTGTGTCACTCAGGAATGTGAAAACACTCCCCTAGTGACATAAGTGGCCGTGTGCATAGCTACTGCCACTTGTTGGAGGTAGTTTAATTCTGATGACAGGAGAGCCCCATCAGCATAGAGGGATACACAAGAGATATTACAGTGGTGCAGCTGCATCGGTATAGCTGTGCCACTGTAATGTCTCTAGTGTAGACAGAACCTTAGGCTATGTTTACACTGGCAATTGAGCAACACAACTTTTGTCATTCAGAGATGCTAGACCTTACCTCCCCAAAAAAGACAAAAGTTTTGCCATGGCAAGTGTCAGTGTGAACAGAGCCTTGTTGGCAGGAGTGTTCTTCTGTTGACAGCGTGAATGCCGTTCATTGGGGGCATTTGGCTGGCAAAAGTGTCAACAAACAGTGGCTACACTGCCTGACTTAGGAACATGTGTTGACATGGCTGTGTCGCTAAAAGCTGTGTAGTGTAGACAAAGCCTTAATCTGTTTCTGTGGTGTTTTGTGTTGTTTCACACACACACGCGCGCACACACCTTCCAATCTAATCTCCCACCTCTGAGTTTATCAGATCACAGTAGAACTCCCTCACCTGCCTCTGCAGAGTTAACTCCTACTCCAGCCCTGCCTGTGGTTTTGTTTTGGACAGAGGCCCCCATTCAGTTGTTTCAGCTATCTATTCCATAAGGGATCTCAGTTGCTTTGTACATTTCTTCTGAATGAAAGGAAGCCGTTACACCCATCAGTTTCAATGCAGTTTAACCCAGTCCATAATACTGAAAATCTGAGGAAATAATAGTGAATTAGGACTGCTGCTTACTTGACAAGGCCGGCACTTTGACCATGTGAAACTGCAATATCGTATTGCTCTTGTGCAGATGCTTTCTCCTTTATTGTTCCTGGATATGTTTCTCCATCAATTGACCTAAAACGTTTTAAAATATTAAAACTGAAAGGTGGGCTTTGCTGGTCTGTGGAAGGGGAAGGGGGAATACGATGCCCTGTGGTTCTCAGGGTATCTGCACAGGAAGCCCTTAAGTCCCACCTCCCATCAATCACCATAGCTCAGGGAGCCATGGTATCACTGTCTTTGTGTCACACACTCAGAGACCCTTTGATGAGGTTAGAGATCATGAAACAGGAATATCAAGCAGCACTGACCTCTTGAAATTTCTGCAATAAAATATGCCATCTTGACAGGGATATAATAAACTTTGCACGGCAGGCAGGCTAATTTATTGAGCATCACTATATTATATCCAATTTTAATTCTTGACTTTTTCAGTCTGCAGACTGTTGTGTGAGAGAACCTCTGAAGAGCCAACTGCCCTTCCAGTGTTCCACAACTGGTTTTTCACAATCTTACACTGTTACAGTGTAATAGTGTATCATCAGAAAGGTGCACTGATGGTCTAATACACCACAGACGGAGACCCACATTATTAGTATTAGATGTAGCAGAAGAGCCTACATGCTGAAGTTAGTGATGAAAGCAGTCTTGGGTAATTCCACTTCAAAAACAGCCTCCTGGGATTCATTAAACTTGTTGACAAGTCTACTGGTGATAACAGTATGAGCAAATCGAGACGTAACTGTAGAGTCCACATGCAGGCTGTAGATTTCAATGGCATTCTGGAAGAAAAAGAAACACATTGAAATAGACAGGGGGGTGAAATTTAGCTACCACCATAGTGAAATGTAGCTTCTAACACTGAGGGGTTTTGGAGGCTGATGTAATGTTCAGTTCTCTAGAAACAGCAGTGGGCTGT
Organism: Dermatemys mawii; assembly: GCA_007922305.1. Taxonomy (NCBI): domain Eukaryota; kingdom Metazoa; phylum Chordata; order Testudines; family Dermatemydidae; genus Dermatemys; species Dermatemys mawii. The sequence continues at coordinate 9,059,986 of ML677379.1, read as the reverse complement.
TGGCTTCCTACCTGAGGTAAGAGTGCTGAGACTAATGGAAAAGGCAGCCTGTTCCTTTTCAAAAGGCAAAGCAGAATTAATCATTTGTGGATTCAACTAAGGATCACACAGGGTGTCATGCTGATGACCATGATCTCTGCAAGATTTTTCACTCAATTCACAGTAGCAGTGAGTCCTGTTATTTTCCATTCAAAATTCACAATCAAGCTTGCTCACTATTTGCTCTTTATTCAAATCCCCATAATAACCAATTCTATTGTGCATAAAACCATGGCCTATTCTGCATGTTATTCCACAGATGGCTTTAGCTGAACAGTAAGCCATTCTGTAATCTCTTCCCTCATTGGGTAATTATGGGATTGGACATCTACCTGACCCAACCACTAGTCGAGGACTTGGCTCACAGAATTAGACATCCCATTGATGCTCCTTTAAGTATTTGGCTCAGAGAGCCAGACTGTCTTCCTTGTTTTTAATCCTCTCTCTCTCAAGTAGGACTTAGCTGCACATTTTGCAAGCCTGTAGCTTCTGGTCACATGTCATGTTTGGCAGGTTAGAGCCCTCTGTGGGCTGTCTTTTGTTTGCACAGACTAAAGGTGCCCTTGAAATGCACCTATTTCAAATCATTTAACTCTTTCAAAGCCAATAATGATCAGAAAAAATTTGCTGTTTTACAGCTTCAACCCAGTTACCTTAACAGGCTTTCCCTGTAAAAATTTCATCAAGGAGCTTCACTGGGAAATTCTTGGGATTTTATTCTTTTATTAAAGGTGTTTTTCTATATGTGATATGGGACTGTAGGCTGATCCAAAAGAATATGTCAATGTGTGGGTGGCAGTGTTTCCACAACAGGAATGGAAAGATTTAAATCAGAGTTCAGCAGCCACAGCAGTTTTTGCTAAGCAGAGTCAGGATGAGACTGTAAATCTAAGTTGAAGCACCATCAACAGCATCTTTAAGAGTTAGCAGCAAAATAACATATAAAATAAAAAGTTCAGTGTCTAAAACAGATGCACATATATCTTTTTACTTCTCCAAACTGAACCTGTAAATCTTTTAAACTGCTAGTTGGTTACTAATTAAAATATCATTCACCTCTATATTTTGCTCACCAATTCATAGCATCCATTTTAAAGCTGTCAGTTTCTTTACAGTCAAGGGCATGTCTTCATGACAAATTTTAATCACATTTGAACATAATCGTAAATAGCTGAGCTAGTAAGCTTGCAGTATGCAGAGCAGAATTTAGCAGTCAGCCAACATCATAGACCCAGAACATGTGCTCAGCATCCTGTCAGCTATAAAACAATTCAGAACACCCAGGAATAAATAATGTGTTGCCTCTTTTGCTGGTTCTATAGTGTTTACCAGAGCTGTGCAGACATCAGCCAAGATAATGGTGTACAAACAAAAATATTTGGCGAGATAAAAAACTTCAGAATATTTGTAGGATGGAGGCAGAAGCAATGTGATTGGCAAATTAAGATTTCAATCCACACTGTTATGGGACAGTGACTAGCAATGATCATACTATCATCTACAAAGTACATCACATATATCAATACATTAGATCACGATGAATTAACTCACTGTTGTCATAACCAAACTAAAAATTGTGCCCACACCTCCATCTGTTCCACCTAACAGCAAAAGTTAAAAACTTTCCCCTGCACTGCCCTCCTCTCCTCCCAGTGTATTGCCTGAAGTACTGTCACTGAATTCAAAGAATAAGCCAAACTAAGAGTAATCACAGGGGTCTCTCCTCTTTCTTTCTCCTCTTTCTTCCACTGCTGTCCTGGCCCTTAGCCTCTGTGGTCCATAAAATAAAGCATGTGTTGTGTCAATATGAAGGACCACCCAGGCAAGGTTAGTCCATATAATTGTATTTAGCAAATATATACAACATTCAAGGCCCCGCTGTATATTCACACAGTTGCTCTGGCTAGCTTCTCGAAGACAATGATACTAGAGAGCTCAAACCTTTTAAAGAAATAACAATCCTATCACTACACCTTTCCAGACTACTTGTACCCCTTTTTAGGAGTCTGATTTGTCTTGAGTACCCCAAATTTCACCTCACTTAAAAACTACTTGCTTACAAATCAGACATAAAAATACAAAAGTGTCACAGCACACTGTTATTGTAAAAAATGGCTTATCTTCTCATTTTTACTATATAATTATAAAATAAATTGATTGGAATTGTGACAAAGCTCCAAGTTTGTACTTGTGGGTCTTGCGCTTCCTGGCAGATATAGGGGCCTCAGAAACTCATCTAGGCCCCAGAGTGACCTCCCTTTCTCAGTATAATTGGCAAAAGTCACCGCCTAGTAAGTTACCTTCATCACAGGCCAGTATGGAAGGTGGAAAAAAGGGGGGAGCCCAGGCCCGCCCTCTGCTCCGGGCTCCAGCCCAGGGACCCTAATAGTATCAGCTAAGATGGCTGACCTTTTATCCACAAAACACAATACAATTCCCTGGGCTACTTCCCCACAGCAGTCCCTGCTTCTTCAAACTCCACTTCACCCTTACCTCAGGGCCTCCTTCCTTCTGGATGATATGTTGTCCACCACCCAGTCTCACCAACAGCACAACCTCCTTCCACAGCTCCTGACACCCACAGCCCACCTGACTAACTGGAAGGTTTTTAACTGGTTTCAGCCAGTCCCTGATTGGCTTCAGGTGTCCCAATCAGGCTAGCTGTTTCTACTCCTTTCTAGAAGGTTCTTAATTGGCCCCAGGTGTCTTGATTGGCCTGGAGTAGCCTTTGTTTGGTTATCCAGGGAACAAGGACCTGCACATCCTGAGGCTGATATACCTGCCTTCCAGCACTCTCCTATACCCTTCTGGTCTAACTCCGTCACATATATAAATATTGTGCTTACATTTCAGTGTGATACTTGAGCCTTTTTTTCACTTTGAGCCTTGTGTGGACCCCAAGTCCCAGGCAGTGGGACTGACACATGAAAATTAGCTTTGCAGGGGCCCCTGTGATATGGAGTCATGGGCAATTGCCTTGCTTGCCAGCCCTGGGATCCCTATAACCCATCCCATGACATCCCCAGGCTGAAACCCCCAGGTTGAGAAACACTGATCTAGATGAACTGAATACCCCCAGAAGGCCTCTGCATACTCCCAGGGGTATACCTTGGCACTACACATCATTGCAACAATCACTGCTCATAGGTACTGTCTTAATTCACAGTCAGTGACAGAGAGACTTAAATGGAACCTGGACTCTCTCCTTCTAGATCTCTCCTCCATCACTTCATGAGATGGAGTCATTTTCTGTTTGGCTTATTTGTGTTGCTCAGGTGGATTCTGGTCATAACTGGTCAGCTGAGAATTCTTCCAGCAGAGGCAGAGTTCTCCGTTGATGTAAAAAATCCATTGCCCCAATGCCCACACAAGCTGTTATAGGGTCAGGTCAGAGAAAAGAAGGACAAGGGCGGAGTTCTGCTTTGCCAATCCCCAGATGCTGTATGGTCCACTACAATGGGCATAAATTAGCAGATTCTCAACCTGTTTACCATTGTGGGCTGCATCCAATACAATCCAATACCTGTATGGCCCTGAGGATGTCACATGGGCCGCAGCTCTGTGCTCATTGAGCAGCAAGTGGCCCACGAGACACAGGTTGACAACCTCTGAGTTAGAGGAATCCCAAGACTGCTCTAACTCATACCACAGCCAGCACAGACTGGCCCACAGAACCAGGACTGGTCAGACCACCTAGCTTTAGCTTCCATCCAATGAATCTCAGATGCAGGAAATAATTTAGCTCCCTGTGTCTTCCAGAAGGCATCATTAGAGAGCAATTTCTGAACTTTTCTTTACTCCTTCCATAGCCCCAAGGCTAAGTACATAACCCCCTCTGCAGTGTTCCCTGGTACCTAGCATACCAGGAAGCAGAGGGCCAACCTTCTTTTTCTAAAGCATCCATCAACACAGCATGTCATACACGCCACAGGAAAATTGTTTAAAACAGTCTGAGATTTTCCAATGTATGAGTTCATTTATCATCAGAAATAAAGAACAAACATTTGTACATGTTTTCTAAAATGTATCCTACTTTTAATTAGACCATTTATCCCACCCTTTTGATATATTTGTGACATTACATTAAACACATTTTCAGCTTCAAAGTATTAAAAGAAACTAATTGCCTTCCTCCTTTACATCTCATGGAAACTAATTATTTCCTCTAAAGAAGGCAGCAATTTAGTGGGCCAAATTCAGCCCTGATGTAAGCAGTGGCAACTCCATTGAACTTACTCCACAAGACCCACTAGGTCTCCCTCCAAGATTGTTCACACAAATTGATACGTAACATTCTCAGGGGAAAGTGTAATCAGACAAATCTGTAAATCCCTTAATTCCTACTTACATTTCAACAGACCAGAAGAAAGTCCTTAATGGACCCTGTCCTTGTCACACCACAGTGTATGAATACATAGAGTGGCTAATGGTTCCAACATAAATGAGTTGCATTACATGACTGAACACTGAAAATTCATTCGTCACTTACATTCAGTTGAAAAGTTAGGAAACCAGCTCACACATGCTCTCAGTAACAAACAGACTAAATACCTTGTGATCAGTATTTTCTGCTAATACTATAAGTGAGGAAATGACCAGCAGTACGACAAATGCACACCCTTCCATTTTGGAAACACCAGATCTTAAAATGAAAACCTATTTACTAGCTTCAGTTAATGAATAACTAGTATCTGGGTTATGTAGAAATTCTGGGAAGACCGTAAACCTAATATTTACACAATAAACACTGTAAACACTCAGATCATTAAAAGCATCTTTTCCTAATGAATTTTTTGTTTGGAAGTGACAAAGAGTCCTGTGGCACCTTAAAGACTAACTAAAAGTATTAAAGCATAAGCTAATAATTTTAGTTAGTCTTTAAGATGCCACAGGACTCTTTGTCACTTCTGCAATTCCAGACTAACACGGCTACCCCTCTGATTCTTGTTTGGAAGTGTTATGATCCTTACATTTCTCTCATGGGACCAGTACATCTAGGGGCCACATTTAACAGGTTCCAGTCTATTTCCTGCTCAAACTTAGCTTTCAAACTGTCTATTAATATCCTAGAACTTACACACATATATAATATCAAAAAGTAACTGCATCTTTTTGTGTGCCTGGATATGTGAAATGGTATATAGACATTGTCAAATTACCCTTTGCACTTCTATAGAACCTTTCCTTTAAAGGGTCTCAAAACACTTCAGAAACAAGGCATACCACACCTGTAGGAGGGTAACGAAATAGTAGCCCATGATTTTTACAGATAAACTGAGACCACAAAGATAAAATAAGTTGTCAGAGGTCATACAGTATGTCATTAATAGCACTAGGAATACAACCAGGAGTCATAACTTCTTCGAGGGCTTGTTCATGTCCATTCCAATCATGTGTGTGTGCGTGTGCCCACAAGCACGGTAGCCAGAAGATTTTTCTTTTAGCACCATCTGTCGGGTTGGCCTGGGTGCCCTCTGGAATCGTGCCTTCATGGTGCTCAGTATAGATCACTGCCGACCCACCACCCCCTTAGTCCCTTCTTACTGCCAGTGACGATTAGCTGGAACGTCCCATAGTCCTTGCTTAGCAAGCGCTTTTATCTCTCTTATTCTACGTAATACTTCATGGCTAAGTGCATGCCAAACAGTGACTCCCACACTTTTTGTTTAAGGTGCTTAGGGGAAGGTCACCAAAAGGACTGGTGTGGGATCTGCTGCGAGTTCCATCCCAGAACTATTAAAGAAAGGGAACAGAGGCTTTAGATTCTCCTAATGGAAGCAGCTTTTCACCCCCACTCAGATCCGGGGTCAGGAGATCCCGCACCCAGCACGTCCTCCTTGGTGCGGAGTACCCTGACAATGTCATCTTGGGAAAAGGTGCTGAGAAAGGACTACTCCCAAAATGCTAGACAACGGCACGGCTCCTCTTGGGGCTAATCAGCGGCCAGGCACCGGTCTCAGTCACTGGTACCTCAGAAGGAAAAGAAGCCAGAGAGGGAGAATTCTCCCCCAGACAAATCTAAGGAGCTGATGGCTGAGAGACCCCAGTCAAGCCATAGCACCAAATCCCCTAGCAGGGCCGTGTCGACTCCTGCCCAGGCAAGGCAGTTGATTTTTGGGCCCACTGTGCTCACCGGACCCTACTGGTCAGCAACTGCCACTCCCCTCGACAGAGGCTTTTGAGGCTGCTCAAGACTTGCTGTGTCTCACAGCTCCATTCTGACCTCCTAGGACAGAGGAAGCTCCGGCTGCACCATGATGACCCCAGGTGCAATCAAGAGGGAAGCCAGCGATGATATCCCAGCTCTTTCCTTCTCCACGGCATCCTCCATCAGAGAGAGCCTAGTCAGGCCCCGAGTTCCTGACAATCAGTGCCCTGAGGCTTGCCTCCTCTGTGGTCTTCCTTTTCAGAAACTTTGGAGTCAGAGTCAGACTCCTACCAGTCCGATAACAGCAGAAGCAGGCGGTCCAGGTCAGAGCGGGAGAGACGGGCTTACTCAGCGCCATGGCCGCCGCAGTGTCAGAACCCACCTCAGTGGCCCTTCTGGATTCCCTGGGCCTTTCACCTCCTGCTCAGTGGCAACTTCAGTGGCTTTCACCACTTTTATTCCACTGGCTGAGCAACCAGTCACCAAGCCACTACCACCAACATTGATACCATTGGCTGTGGCACTGTCACAAGCACTGGCTTCGGGACCAGCTTCGGCACCAGTTTTGGCTTCACCTGCACCACCAACGGCACTGACAGCGGCTCCAGCACCGACAGCGCCACTGGCAGCAGTGCTGATGTTGATATTGGCACCGAGTTCGGTGCCAACAGCCACAACACTGTCCGCATTGACATCTGTCTGTGATCCTCAAAAGTCACAGAACACCTTGGGTGTGGTTGGCAGGAAGCAGCCGCCATTCTGTGGGGCTTCCTCCTCCTCATCGCCAGACAAGGGTCTGGTGTGCACTGCCATTGCCCCAGTGCTTGAAGACAATGGGGTGTTACAGCAGTTGCTGTGCTGAGTTGCCCAGTATCTGGGCATCAAGGCAGAGGAGGTAGTCAAGGACTCCAATCCTATGGTGGATATCCTCGCATCCTCCGGACTTTCCCTTATTGCCTTGCCACTCATTAAAAACTATTGCAGACACAACCAAAACTGTGTGGCAGCCCCCAGCCTCATTGCCACCATCGAGCCCAATGAAAGGCGATATTTTGTGCCCTCCAAGGGTCATGAACACCTTTATTTGCACCCACAACCTGATTCCCTTGTTGTGGATGCCACTAATCAGTGCAAGCAGCAAGGTTTCCAAGGGCCCTCCCCACAAAACAGGGATGCTAAAAAAATTGCCCTTTGCTGCTCCCCCTAGACTCCCATGCCGAATTTTCTGCCTCGGTTGAAGAGGGCAAGCTAATCTCCTGAGCTTCCTGCCAGATGGCGCTGGATGGTGCTGATGCCAGCATGAGAGTCATGGTTACAGGGCTGGCTCCAGGCCTCTGGTCTCCTGTACAAGGTCCAGCAGACCATACAGGACCTCCCCTTTGACGTGTGACTCTGTTTTCAGAGAAGACAGCTAAAAGGCTACATAGCCTGAAAAACTCTAGAGTCACCCTTAAATTCTTGGGCCTACATATTCCCGCCACACACGGAAAGCATTTCAGGCCTCAGCTTCCTCCACGTTTCTACCAACAGAACCAACAGGACGGCTCTGGAGGAGGAATAGGACTGGGAGAAAAAGGCCGCACCCATCCTTAGGCGAGGGCTCTGGCCAACCCAAGCCATCTTCCGGCTCCAAACTGACCTTTTGAAGGTATGGTCAAGGATGATGCACCAGAGCAAGAATGGATCTACCCCTCCTTACCCTTTCGTCTCGACTGTCCCTTTTCTACCGTGCATGGGCCTGTATCACTTCAGACCCCTGGCTGCTCTGCATGGTAGAAGGCGGGGGGAATACTCCATCCAATTCTGTGCCCTCCTGTCCTTCCGGCCCCCTTCCCCATCTCTCATCAGGGACCCCTCTCACAAGCAACTTCTTATATAGGAGCTGCACTTGCGCCTTTTGCTAGGGGCAGTGGAAGATGTTCCTTAGGAACAGAATAGCAAGGCCTTCTATTCTCCGTATTTCCTAATACTGAAAGCGAAGGGTGGGCTCAGGCCCATCCTAGACCTGTGAGAACTCAACAGGTTTGTGAAGAAGCTCAAGTGTTGCATGGTCTGTCTGGCCTCCATCATCCTTTCATCAGATCCTGGAGTCTGGTATGCCGCTCTCAACTTGAAGGATGCATACTTTCACACAGCAGTAACGCCATCCCATAGACCTTAGGTTTGTGGTGAATGGCACCCACGACCAGTTCACTGTCCTCCCATTCAGCCTGTCGGCAGCACCTCGAGTGTTTACCAAGTGCATGGCAGTCGTGGCTGTGTTCCTGTGCAGGCAACAGGTGCAGGTTTTCCTGTACCTTGATGATTGGCTGATCAAGGGCCAATCCAGTGCTCAAGCAAGGCACAATTCAACTTTATAAGAACAACATTCGATGAACTGGACCTTCTTCTCAATATGGAGAAATCGACTCTGTCCCCTGTTCAGTGGCTAGGGTTCATAGGGGTGGTACTGGTTTAAGACAGGTTCAGGCACACTTCCCGGAAGCAAGGTTTTGGTCTCTGAACATCATCATTTGAAGGCTCAGGCAGTTTCCTACCACCACAGCAAGGAATTGCGTGACACTGCAATTTGTTTGTTCTGTTGATCATGTGGTTTGTTATGTTAGTGTGCGGATGAGTCTCTTTCAAGAGGAGGAGCAGTGTAACAGAATTAGTGTGATGGCTGGGTCTGTGGGTGACACAGCCCCAAAGCCTCTGGCTCCTCACAAACAGGAAGGACCCTGACTCAGGAAGTAGCCTTGAGAGGAAATGCACAGTTGGGTGTGTGCTGCTTGCTGAGGAAAAGAAAAAGTAATAGTGTTTGTGGAGTCAGTAGCACCAGCAGGGGAGCTGCCTCTGACCCTTCTTCTAGTAATAAATATAATTTGTTATTTACTGAGCTCATGTCATCATTCCACAAATTCTGCCTCCTTGTGCCAACTCACCAAAAAGGAGACCGTGGGGTCACGCAACAATACTCAAACATTGCATATATTATGTGTTGTGTCCATGCACCATGTAAAGTATGGCATCACAAAAAAAGTAGATACACTGCAGGTTCCTGCATCAGCAGTACTCTGATTCATAACAATATGGCTATTTGAATTTTTTTCAGCATCATATGATAAAAGCGTTGGGCATTTTCCTGTCAGCTCCTTTCCCAATGACCTAATACTGTACTTACATATACAAAAAGTTTCTTCTGTCTGCCGTCTCAAGCTATTTAATTAATTAAATCAACTTTTGTTCCCAGCTCTGCCAATACATGTCCTCTCTGGTCTTTACATCTGTGACATTACCCAGGATACAATCTAGACCATTGAATAGGTGTGTTCCATTAACTTGCTATCTTGGGATGCCTTTTACATTGCTTTACTGTCAGAGCAGCCACTCCCAGTCTGCTCACACAGCCTTCAGCATGTAAATTCACTCTCGGTCCAACATGAGCACTCTGACCAGTCACTCATGAATTACATACAGGGTGACACCAGCAAACTCAAATTACCAGCCTTGTTCCGCCAGAAATGTGCATCTTGTACTGTCCAGCACATTGCTGAACAATGCAAGGTCACAGAAAGTCCAGCATTTCATCAAAGAAAAATGTAACATGTACCAGCTTTGTTATCCCAAATGGAGTTTACCACAAATGCTAATCCAAACACATTGGTTAAGGTAAAACAATAAGATGTTTATTAACTACAGAAAGATAGATTTTAAGTGATTAAAAGTGATGATGCATAAAAGTCAGGACTGGTTATAAATGAAAAGAGTAATACGGAAGCTAATACCTAATTTAACAAGCTAAGTGAACTTAAAAGCAAAGGTTTTGTTTCACCATATGCTGTTGTAAATTTCACACGCTGGGTCTCCTTTCAGCCTGGGATTCAGTTCTTTGAGAGTCCTCAATGTCATGAGCACAGAGATGGGAAGAGAAGAGGTGAAATGGAAGCCACTCTCTCTCTCTCTCTCTCTCTTATACCACACTCCCATTTTTGAGAATTACCCCCACCTGGGATGCAGGTGACAAGTAGTCTCTTGCAGACGTGAGGATTGAACCGTCTCTGTGATGAAATGTAAATTTCTTGTTTATCTCTTCCGTTGTCGAAGAATGGCTGCTTAAACCGGTGATAGCTTTAATACCTGTCTGGGTTGCTAGTGTTTCTTGGTCTCTGAAAAACTGGTTTGGGCCTGCTTTTCTAACTCTGGAACATGTTACAGCAATGCTAAACAATAGAAACTTATAACTTTACATGCAATGTTGATACACATATTTTACCAGGTCAATGATGTTCCACAGAAGATATTTTAAATGTTATCTCACAAGACATACTTTGTACAAAATTTATCGTAGCCTTGTAAAATTGATGACATAAAAATATAGATTGTTACAACATCCCTTTCCCCATCTTCAATTATTCCATTTCTGGCACTGCATAAAGGTTTACCAATGCAATTAAATCTTGTGCTGCAACACCTCAAATTATTCCAGTCCTGCTCCCCTCCCCCACCTCTGCCAATAAGGCTCCTCTGTTTAGACCAGGCATCAGGAATCAAGTCACTTTATATTATCTTGTAGAATACTTGGGTAAACAAATACATATTTCTGAGTTCTAAAGCCATCATATGCCAAAGTTATAAATGATGCACATATGGATATTAAATGCACATCTCTTGAAAAGTAAAGTACAACTAAAAAGTCCTTTATTCGTCTTAATTTTATGTTAAAATTGCTAAACACGGCTTTTATGTTCATGGATGTGTTTAATGTTGCATATGATGTTTGACGCTGTGGATGAAACCATCCCAATTGTTGGTACATGAGGGATTTAACCTAGTCTGAGAATCCAGAAGCCTTCCAGCAGCTATCGTCTGTCTGCCATTTACACTTAGTAAGAGAACAGGAGCTCCTGGAAATAGCATAGACACCTGATTCCCAAAGGGGATGGGAAAAAATAAGCCAGGAAAGGGTAAGGAATACCTCTGAACAGTAAAAGCTATCCTACATGCTGGGACTTTGATCTGACAGATGCTCCTTTTCTCTCTGCACAGAAGACTGTGCAGGCATGAATGCACTCTGCTGCCCTGTCAGGTGAATAAGAATCAAGTGGTGCAGCTTCCTTCCCTGGTATGATTAGCTACCAACGTTGACTGGGCCACCATTCTAGTGGCAACCTAGTGGGCACAATTCTGTTCCCATTGGAATTTGGGCACATTTTGTCATTGACTTTAATGTGAGCAGGATCAGATCTCAGTCTATAGTCGAAGCAAACGCATAAACATTATACTAGATGTACACCTACATGGTGCCGCAGGCCAAAGGTAGACAAAATTACTATTCAGATCATAATATTTACATATTATTTGGTGTGACGGAGTCAGTCCAGAAGGACATAAGAGAGTGCTGGAAGGCAGGTATATTAGTCTCAGGATGTGCAGGTGCCTGTTCCCTGGATAGCCAAACAAAGGCTATTCCAGGCCAATCAAGACACCTGGGGCCAATTAAGAACCTTCTAGAAAGGAGTAGAAACAGCTAGCCTGCTTGGGACACATGAAGCCAATCAGGGACTGGCTGAAACCAGATAAAAACCTCCCAGTTAGTCAGGTGGCTGTCAGGAGCTGTGAAAGCAAGTTGTGCTGTTGGCGAGACTGAGTGGTGGACAACATATCATCCAGAAGGAAGGAGGCCCTGAGGTAAGGGTGAAGTCGAGTTTGAAGAAGCAGGGACTGCTGTGGGGAAGTAGCCCAGGGAATTGTACTGTGTTTTGTGGATAAAAGGTCAGCCATCTTAGCTGATACTGTTAGGGTCCCTGGGCTGGAGCCCGGAGTAGAGGGCAGGCCCTGGCTCCCCTCTTTTTCCATCTTCCATACTGGCCTGTGATGAAGGTAACTCACTAGGTGGTGACTTTTGCCAATTATACTGAGAAAGGGAGGTCACTCTGGGGCCTAGATGAGTTTCTGAGGCCCCTATATCTGCCAGGAAGCACAGGACCCACAAGTACAAACTTGGAGCTTTGTCACATTGGGAAAAGATCAAATACATAATATTTGGGAAAAGATCAAAGATCAAAAACTGCAGCAATCAGCTTCATTTACTAATGAGTAAAAGCAACTTTATTTCTTTATATTATTTTCTTGTAGCTAACTCTTGGTTATTAGGAAGCATTTTATTTAAAATATGAGATTGCACATGTAAGTTTGCTGCTTAGTTTATAATAGGTGTGCTAAATAGGTTGGAAACAATATAGTCGGTATGAGCTCCATCAATCAGTCCTGTACCATTGTTATGAATAAACCAGCAGGGGACGATTGTTCCATGACTAGGGTCTTTTCCGTAATCTTTCTCACTAACCCTGAAACAAAGACAAAAAGCATGAATTAACCAAAACAAAAGTACTTTTTAATGTGATGCATGTCTGATTCTGAATCTTGGTTGGTGAGCTTAGTAATTTTACCAGGTTTGTCTTTGTATAAATCCTTTAGACTAGTATTTACCTATGAATACAGTAGCAGTCTTTTTCTACACTTGCAACTAAACCATGCTGGATCAATTCAGTTGGTACCTTCTAGCCAACAACAGATAGTTTTTCTAGTGTAAACAGGGTTAAGTAGCTTTTCCAAACAGCAAGTCTGCTACATAATCAGGAATATGTAGCTAAATAATTGTAAGGAGAGATTATAATTTTGTGGTATGTGCTGCACCTTTGTAGATGTAAGGTTCCTGCCCATTCACTTGGGGAAGAGTGCTGTGAAACAGTTCAATGGAGATTCTTACAAAAGGAGACTCTCGCACTGTGCTCTGTCTCTCAGGGAGACTCTTGTGTTGCCTGTCTTTTGGAAAAAAGAACCGAACCGAGTCCTTTATTGTAACAGCTAGAGAATTTTCCTATCTTCCTCTCCCCACATCTTTTTCAGATAAGGAAGTATTTCCTAAACATTTGGTTACCTAGTTACTGTCAGTTTATTGTTTTTTACAATCATTGTGGCATGTGGCTTCTCAGGGTCAGATCCAGGATGGATGGCAAAAACTTCAAAATCAATGTGCTGGAAAAACTGTCCTGAAAATAAGGGGAGAAAATACAATATCAAAAACTGCTGTTAAATCAACTGATGGTTGTAAGCTACATTTGATACATACAAGGAGGTATAACTAGCAGTGAGGGGATGGAATTAAGAGAAGGAATATTTGAAATTCCCAGAAAAACTTCCTAATGGGGAGACCTATTAGTCTATGGCATACTCTCCCAAGAGAAGTAGTAGAATCCTGTATCTTGAGACATTTAAAATTAGCCTAGACAAAGCAGAAGAAAATATACTGTAGGGAACACTTTTGCACTTACCCCAAGAGAATGAGGTAAATGTGATCTTTTAGGTCATCTCCATCTGTAATTTCTGTGAGTTTAAGACATGGGCTATATGCTATCTCTCACTTACAAAACATGCTTTCATATTCTCCGTTTTTTCCATAATGCAGTTTTTTATTGAAGTTATAGCCCTACATCCCATTTTCATTTTTAATATACAAACTAGGGCCAGATACAATGAAAGAGTTAATATATAGGAGGTGATACTTTTAAAAAATTCTGTACATCTTAGCTCTGAGAATGTGGACACATGATTACTTTTTCCTAAATGAACCAGTCTGGAAAATGTCAGTCTTTTCAATTAAAGTAGTGTTCATCTGTTTCAATGGATGTGAATTCCTACCTAATAAGCCATGGGTGTGTTTAGACACCTTGTGACTATCCAGAGTGTACAAGCCTAGGAAATCGTGGTGTATAGGATGCTTCTTCCACACTCGATGCAAAACAACAATAAAAGTTGCACCATCTCTGAATGAAAGCACTAGATTCTTTTCTCTGTTTATCTCCACAGTGAAACTGCAGCAGAAGAAAGGCGAAAGATAAAATTTGTGAAGAGACCTCATTTGTTAAGAGACCTGTTCATTTTTGGTTTTCAGCATTAAATATTATTGTAGACAGTAAGTTAACTAACATACCAGGGAATCTATGGAAAATCCATCAGGCAGACTAAGATGGGTATTTTTTTTTAACAAAACTTTCTGAAAATCCATAAATCAAACAAAATATTTCAATGAGTGACACATAATATGTGGTAGCAATGAATTCAAGAGTGAAGAGACTAAAACCTCATTTCTGCAATTGTATGCACACACAGATACTTCTGTGCTCATCTGGAGTTCCACTGAAGTCAATGGGGTTCCATGCAGATGCAGAGGTGTATCTGTTTGCAGGTAGCTGCAGGATCGTACTGTTCATATCCAAGATCTTAATTCAGAAAAGCATCCTTGTTTGGTTCAGGACTTAAACATATGCTCAACTAAGTGTGTACAGAAATGCTTTCTTGAATCAGCGCCTAGCATGACCAGAGGCTGAGCCTTTTGTTTATATACACACAATTCTTTTTACGTTATAAAAACCATCTTCAAGAGAAGAAAAACAGTGGAAATTTAGTTACATAAACACAATTTTAAAATGTTGTTGGCTTTCTCAGTAACAAGCCCCCATAATGAGAGCGCTTTGCTATGAGCTTGCAAAAATATTTACACATTCAAACAACCTCCAAACCCCAAGGATTTGCTTGAGATTGGTAAATCAAACAGTTGTTTCCCTTTGTTACACCGAGGTCAAATCTCAAAATAAAGTTGTATTGTTATCTTAGAGCTTAAGTAAAGTCAATGTAAAAAATAAACCACTTTTAAAGTGGATTCAGAAAAATTAGTTGTTATTCAGATATTTGTTCACTTAAAGTTGTTCTGTAAGCATTTTATGACTTCCTCCTTCTCTCTTGGGCTGATGCTTAAAATCACTGGGGCTAATCATCAGGCTGATGTAAATTGGCTTTGTTCCATTGAGGTCACTGGAGCTGTACTGATTTATATCAGGTGAAGATCTGGCCCAGTACAATTTTTTTTATAGAACTGTTGCACAAAAAGCCTCTTCTTGTCTCCTCTCTTCCTCCACACATGAGCCCTGTTAGGGCTGGAGTTCAGGAGTACAAAACATTGTTTAATTTGTTCATTAGCAGAATGTGAAGCACCGACCCCTCTCTAGGCATCTGAACATTTTCATAGCTCCACTAACTCATATTTTCTTGGTACCTCTGAGCAACGTTTCTACTTTATTTCTTCCTTCCAAATGTCACTGATAATAATATTGAAACAAGCAATTGAATGCATGAATATGGTACATGGCTTCCAAGGATTTGTTAATCAGATTGCCACTGCCATCAACCTTAATTACATTTAGTTATGAATGTTTTCATAAGTTTGAACATTCTTGAACAAGTTTGAGCTTTTGTGTTGTACTTTACCCTTCCTGTTGTAGGGTGATTGTATCAAGCCAGGTAAAAGTGGCTGTCTTTCTGCCATTCTGGAGGGTGATTTTTTTAATCGTTATTTCTATTTTTAAATCCAATTGTGTATTTACAATCCCAAGTTTTCCAATATATGTTTTCTGGGTCTGTCCATTGTTGCGGACTTTCTTTTTTCCAATAAGCTGACCATTAACTGTAATGCCTGTTATAAAGGAACAAAATATGTTATTACTGTACAGATAGATTCTGATCAGGAAATGCTGAGGAATGATGTGGAGAAGAAAAGTACTATGCAGATGAACCATTTTATAGAATAATTTCCAATCCTTTCACTGGCTACAAATTTACTACTCCACCTTTCTTTCCTTCAGTCTCTTGCCTATATTTCTTTTCATTTTGGCCTCTCCTGCACATGAAGCTTTAGACCACTGACACAGCAAGGGAGCATTAGTTTAGCAAGATCACTTAAGGAGATGGATGAGCAGAATGCCTCCACCTAGTTTAGTGGGTGAGGGACTTGATTGGATCCAGAAGGTGCTAGACAGCTCTGGAATGAAAAGGGGAATGTAAGCAGGAGTAGGCATCTCCTTCCCAGGGGTACTCCTCCACCCTTTGACAAGCCAAAGGGATAAAGTATTGTTTCCCATGATCATCAACTTAAACTCTTGCCTGAGATTTCTCAAGCCTCTTGTCCCATTTTATCTAAACCCACACTCCCTCCCCATAGTTTGATAGCATAGGAACTGGGGTTTTTTTAGGATGCCTTGGGTCTGACCGATCACCTGTTTTAGGGGGTGGGAAGGAATTTTTCCTATAGAGGCCAAAGGGCTGAGGCCTGGTAGGTTTTTATCATCTTCCTTACAGCATTGTGGAGACACAGTTTAATTGAATAGGAAAAGGACTTAGAAATTGAATGTTAAGAATTGGTGGGCATATTTAGCTTATTGTAACTTGAGGCCAGTGTCGAATGCATATAAAAGGCCAGCCTCCAGAAATAAGAGACCTGAGATTTCACTGGTAGACCTCAGGAAAAGGAGAGACCTGAAATCCTTTTCTCTGTCCTCTTTGATGCAGGAAGTGTGAGGGGATTTACAGAGCAAGCCAAATCCTAGAGGTAGGCAGTAGAGAGTTCAAAATATTCATAAATCATCTGGAAAAAGGGTAAACAGTGAGGTGGCAAAATTTGCAGATGATACAAAATTACTGAGGATAGTTAAGACCCAGGCAGACTGTGAAGAGCTAAAAAGGGATCTCACAAAATGGCAGATGAAATTTAATGTTGATAAATGCAAAGTAATACACATTGGAAAGCACAATCCCAACTATACATAAAAAATGATGGGGTCTAAATCAGCTGTTACCGTTCAAGAAAGAGATCTTGGAGTCATTGTGGATAGTTCTCTGAAAACATCCACTCAGTGTGCAGGGGCAGTCAAAAAAGCGAACAAAATGCTGGGAATAATTAAAAGATATATATAATAATATGACAGAAAACATATAATATCAGGACAGAAAATATCATGTTGCCCCTATATAAATCCACGGTATGTCCACATCTTGAATACTGTGTGCAGATGTGGTCACCCAGTCTCAAAAAAGATATATTGAAATTGGAAAAGGTTCAGAAAAAGGCAACACAAATTATTAGGGGTATGGAAAGGCTTCCGTATGAAAAGAGATTAATAAGACTGGGACTTTTCAGCTTGGTAAGAACATAAGAAAGGCTGTACTGGGTCAGACCAAAGGTCCATCTAGCCCAGTATCCTGTCTTACCGACAGTGGCCAATGCCAGGGGCCCCGGAGTGAGTGAACTTAATGGGTAATGATCAAATGATCTCTCTCCTGTCATCCATCACCCCCCTCTGACAAACAGAGGCTAGGGTCACCATTCCTTACCCATCCTGACTAATAGCCATTAATGGACTTAACCTCCATGAATTTATCCAGTTCTCTTTTAAACCCTGTTATAGTCCTAGCCTTCACAGCCTCCTCAGGCAAGGAGTTCTATAGGTTGACTGTGCGCTGTGTGAAGAACTTCCTTTTATTTGTTTTAAACTTGCTGCCCACTAATTTCATTGGGTGGCCCCTAGTTCTTCTATTATGGGAACAAGTAAATAACTTTTCCTTATCCACTTTCTCCACACCACTCATAATTTTATATACGTCTATCATATCCCCCCTTAGTCTCCTCTTTTCCAAGCTAAAAAGTCCTAGCCTCTTTAATCTCTCCTCATATGGGACCCGTTCCAAACCCCTAATCATTTTAGTTGCCCTTCTCTGAACCTTTTCTAATGCCAGTATATCCTTTTTGAGATGAGGAGACCACATTTGTACACAGTATTCAAGATGTGGGCACACCATGGATTTGTATAAGGGCAATAAGATATTCTCCATCTTATTTTTTATCCCTTTTTAATGATTCCTAACATCCTGTTTGCTTTTTTGACTGCCGCTGCACACTGCATGGACATCTTCAGAGAACTATCCACGATGACTCCAAGATCTTTTTCCTGATTAGTTGTAGCTAAATTAGCCCCCATCGTATTGTATGTATACTTGGGGTTATTTTTTCCAAAGTGCATTACTTTACATTTATCCACATTAAATTTCATTGTTGCCCAATCATTTAGTTTCGTGAGATCTTTTTGAAGTTCTTCACAGTCTGCTTGGGTCTTAACTATTTTGAGCAGTTTAGTATCATCTGCAAACTTTATCACCTCACTGTTTACCCCTTCCTCCAAATCATTTATGAAGTTGAATAGGATTGGTCCTAGGACTGACCCTTGGGGACACCACTAGTTACCCCTCTCCATTGTGAAAATTTATCATTTATTCCTACCCTTTGTTCCCTGTCTTTTAACCAGTTCTCAATCCATGAAAGGATCTTCCCTCTTATCCCATGGCAACTTAATTTACGTAAGAGCCTTTGGTGAGGGACCTTGTCAAAGGCTTTCTGGAAATCTAAGTATGCTACGTCCACTGGATCCCCCTTGTCCACATGTTTGTTTACCCCTTCAAAGAACTCTAACAGATTAGTAAGACATGATTTCCCTCTACAGAAACCATGTTGACTTTTGCCCAACAATTTATGTTCTTCTATGTGCCTGACAATTTTATTCTTTACTATTGTTTCAATGAATTTGTCTGGTACAGATGTTAGACTTACCGGTCTGTAATTGCTGGGCTTACCTCTAGAGCCCTTTTTAAATATTGGCGTTACATTAGCTATCTTCCAGTCATTGGGTACAGAAGCCGATCTAAAGGACAGGTTACAAACTCCAGTTAATAGTTCCGCAATTTCACATTTGAGTTCTTTCAGAACTCTTGGGTGAATGCCATCTGGTCCTGGTGACTTGTTACAGTTAAGTTTATCAATTGATTCCAAAACCTCCTCTAGTGACACTTCAATCTGTGACAATTCCTCAGCTTTGTCACCTACAAAAGACGGCTCGGGTTTGGGAATCTCCCTAACGTCCTCAGCTGTGAAGACCGAAGCAAAGAATTATTTAGTTTCTCCGCAATGACTTTATCATCTTTAAGCATTCCTTTTGTATCTCTATCATCCAGGGGCCCCACTGGTTGTTTAACAGGCTTCCTGCTTCTGACATATTTAGAAAATATTTTATTATTACCTTTTGAGTTTCTGGCTAGCTGTTCTTCAAACTCCATTTTGGCTTTTCTTATTACATTTTTACAATTAATTTGGCAGTGTTTATGTTCCTCTCTAGTAACCTCACTGGGATTTGACTTCCACTTTTTAAAAGATGCCTTTTTATCTCTCACTGCCTCTTTTACACGGTTTTTAAGCCATGGTGGCTCTTTTTTAGTTCTTTGACTTTGCTTTGTAATTTGGGGTATACATTTAAGTTGGGCCTCTATTATGGTAAAGAGACAGCTAAGGGGAGATATGATTGAGGTCTATAAAATCATCATTAGTGTAGAGAAAGTAGATAAGGAAGTACTGTTTACTACTTCTCATAACACAAGAACTAGGGATCACCAAATGAAATTAATAGGCAGCAGGTTTAAAACAAATAAAAGGAAGTATTTCTTCACACAACACACAGTCAACTTGTGGAACTCCTTGCCAGAGGATGTTGTGAAGGCCAAGACCATAACAGCATTCAAAAAAGAACTAGATAAATTCATGGAGGATAGGTCCATTAATGGCTATTTGCCAGGATGGGCAGGAATGGTGTCCCTACCCTCTGTTTGCCAGAAGTTGGGAATGAGCAACGGGGGATGGATCACTTGAGGATTACCTGTTCTGGTCATTTCCTCTGAGGCACCTGGCACTGGCCACTGTCAGAAGACAGGACACTGGGCTAGATGGACCTTTGGTCTGGCACAGTATGGCCATTCTTATGTTCTTATGTATATTCTTATTTATGGGCTATATCAGGGTTTCTCAAACAGGGGTTCATGGATCCTTTGGGTCACGAGGGTACTCTGTGTGTCAGGTCTGGGAACAGCTCGTGTGCAGGAGGTGCTAAGAGGGAGAGGGAGGGGCGCATTCGGGGGAGGGGCGGAAAGAGGTGGGGAAGAGGAAAGGTGGGGTGGAGCAGGGGTGGGAAGAGGTGGGGCGAGTATGGCACCTTAGGGGAAGGGGCGGAGTAGGGGCAGGGCCTGGGGTGGAGTGGGAGGTTTTGGGGTCTTCAAAAATTGTAAATCAAAATGGGGGTCCTTCAGTTGCTAAAGTTTGAGAACCACTGAGCTATATGATAGGAGCCCTGTAAACCCCCACTAGACCCAGTTAAATGCCTAGTATGGGGATATGTCTCAGATAAACCTCACATCAGGGAAAAGTATTAATAAACTTAGTAAATCCACCCCTGTATTTGTCCTCATTCACTTGCATATCCTATCAAACACATTTTATCTGGAAGTAGACGGGTACTGGTGGAGACACCTGATACGTGTTTTTTCTCAGTTCAGAATCAAAATTATTTCTCATCCTTTCCCTCCAGGACTTTTTGCCTTTTTACTTTAGATTAATATTAACTCACCTGTATCAGGGTCATTTACTAGGTTTAACACCACACCTGGATCTAAATTGATATTGAAGCAAAGATGGTCTTTTTTCTGTGGCACTTCTATAAGGAAATGTGGATCTCCATCAACTGCAAATACATTACAATGTCTCAGATTAAATCACTTACAAAAGCAGACTCTCAGTGGTAAGGAAACAGTAAGATATGGCTGAGATAATTAGTATTTAGACTCTTCACCTAATGACATCCATTGGTAGTGCAAGAAAGAACAAAATAGATATGAACAAAATCCTAGACATCTGTTGGGAAAATAATACAGCAGGATACAGAATACCCAACAAGTTTTTGGAATGCATTGGAGACAATTTTTTTTCAGAAAGTGGAGAGGCTGTTCTAGATTTGTTTTTGATGAATCTTGAGAAACTGGTTGAGAATTTGAAAGCGGAAGGCTGCTTGGGTGAAAGTGATCATGAAATTATAGAGTTCATGATTCTAAGGAAAGGTAGGAGGGAGAACAGCAAAATAAAGACAATGGATTTCAAGAAGTCAGATTTTAGCATACTCAGGGAGTTGTTAGGTAAGATCCTATGGCAAGCAAGGCTAAGGGGAAAAACAGTTCGAGAGAGTTGGCAGTTTTTCAAAGAGACATTATTAAGGGCACAAGAGCAAACTACCCCAATGCATAAAAAAGATAGGAAGAGACCAGCTTGGCTTAACCAGGAGATCTTCAATGATCTGAAACTCAAAAAAAGAGTCCTACAAAAAGTGGAAACTAGGTCAAATTACCAATGATGAATATAAACAAACAGCACCAGCATGTAGGAATAAAATGAGAAAGGCCAAAGCACAAAACGAGATTAAACTAGCTAGAGACAAAGTGTAAAAAGAAAAGATTCTAGAAATACATTAGAAGCAAAAGGAAAACCAAGGTCAGTGTAGACCCATTACTCGATGGGACCAACCCCAACTAAATCATCCCAGCCAGTGCTTTGTCAAGCCTGACCTTAAAATCCTTTCAGGTGGTTGGAAAGCAGCTATCAAATCCTGCCCTACCCCCCCGCATTCTTCTCTTCTGCAGACTAAATAATCCCAGTTCCCTCAGCCTCTCCTCATAATTCATGTGCTTCAGCCCCCTAAACATTTTTGTTGTCCTCTGCTAGACTCTTTCCAATTTTTCCACATCCTTCTTGTAGAATGGGGCTCAAAACTGGACACACTACTCCAGATGAGGACTCACCAATACTGAATAGAGGGGAATGATCACGTCCCTTGATCTGCTGGCAATGCCCCTACTTATACAGCCCAAAATGCCGTTAGCCTTCTTCGCAACAAGGGCACACTGGTGACTCATATCCAGCTTCTCATCCACTGTGCCACCTGCACTTAATGGCACCTGCACAACCCCACTGTCTTCAGTCGCGTTGAATAACTGTTACATTGAAACTTACTGACAAATTCTGTTGAGTATACACAAGCTGAAATAGAATCAGCAACCGACTCTCCATAAGCTAACAGGAGTAAAAACAATAAAACCTTATTTTTTTTTGTTACCAAAAAGAGGGTAGATTTGACTCTGAATACACAATAGGAATAGTTATGTTCTGTAAAATGGTGTCATTTTGCTCAGTCACTTTAGAATAGCACTTCAAGCTACATGAATTACATTACACAGTACAGAAAGTGTGTTATATGTTGTCTTGAACTGTTTGCTTTTATTGCCCATTAACATTTCTATCTTTGGTATCTAAACACTTATGAATTACATAAGCACACATTATTCCTATAGTTTTGATAATGTTTCATTGTGCCTTCATTCATGTTGAAATAAAGTTCTTATGTTACTGGTATCAACATTAACTTGAATTCATTTTCATAATACCTACACCCCAGGTAACATTAATTTTCTGTTAGGAGTGTTGTGATGACATCACAAATTTGTTCTTGCAAAGGGGAGAACTGTCTATGGTTTATAGGTATGTTTAAAAAAAGGACAACTTACCAGAGTTTGCCCTTGAAGGATAACTATACTGAATAGAAGTACCTGACAGGTTGCGAAAAAAAAAAAGGAGAAAAAAAAGAAATGTTAGATGAATCAAAATGATTTTAAATTAGCATCTTTTGAAGTTTAAAATAGTTTTTTCCCCCACCTCACCACTTACAAGCGTCAAACATACTTTCTGAAATAAGCATGGATATCATTTTGTTTTAACTACATTACTGCTTAGCCATTTTCAGTATTGTCTCAAGGGGATTTGTTGATGAAAAGCATTTTCTCACAACAGTTCAAGGTGCTAAGATAAAGAGGAAATATATTCACGATCAGAACCATAGATGCTCTAACTACATTTAAGATACTGAAATCATGGATATTCCATTTCTTTTTTAACTGCCTCACTTAACTCTGAACAGAATTAAAAAGATAGTAAAAGTTTTCCCTTCTTCAGAAAGTCTTCAGTGTACCTTATTTCACATGACTCTCACTCTCTAACATAAAGGCATTTTGCAGGGATCCTTCAAAGGTGACCTTGCATAGGAAGAATGAAAGATAATGGTTGTGCACACAATATATGTAAAAATCAGTGTTAGGGTACAAAATTTCAGTTGTATAATCACAGACAATACAGAGTGGGATTAACTAATTTGTACCCCTCTACTTTATAACACATGGAACTTAAAAGAATAACGGTTAAGATAATGTGGAAGTGGTTGTGTCAAGTTATGGGTAGTACTCGCAATAAATATTTGTCATATATCATATAGCTAGAAGGCAGGGAAAATTTTCGGTGT
The DNA here is from genome assembly GCA_007922305.1 of Dermatemys mawii. Classification (NCBI taxonomy): domain Eukaryota; kingdom Metazoa; phylum Chordata; order Testudines; family Dermatemydidae; genus Dermatemys; species Dermatemys mawii. The sequence goes on along the minus strand of ML677379.1, from coordinate 9,036,709 downwards.
TGCCAACTCTCATGATTTTTTTGCAAGTCTCACAGTCTCTTGATGTCTTCTAGATGCCTTTCCAGAAGATAGGACTTATTCAAACAAGTTATTGGACTTAGGATAGTGATAACTGGGTAAAAGTCTATGCCCTGTGTTATACAGAAGGTGAGATTAAATCAATTAATTGTCCTTCAAGGCTTAAAATCTGAGATTCTATGATTATTCAGTCTGAAAATTCATACAGGAAGTACATGATTCTTTATTTCTTCTGCTTCAACAGCTTCAATCATCCAGTCACTGATGAGGAACAATATCAGTCACACACTGGAGGAAAGTTATAAATCACTCATGTGTAAATGTTCAAAAGCACCTTATGCTAGTGACTACAAAAGAGACAGACAACCCATAGCTCGATTTGTTTGCTTATATTATTACTTGAAAATGTGTAAATAATTAATAGATTTGCAGAAATCAGGATTTGTTTGAATGATTAGTAAACATAAAATAAGATTAAATACATCAGATAATTTATTCACAATGACTTATCCCACCAGCTCTAGATAAATGAACTCAGATTAGATTGTGAAGCAGAACCATGAAAATGTCTCTACCTTCTTCTGGTTTATCAGCAATTGCAGCTTTATTTTCATTATCTTCTGGTTTTGTTACCACCATGGATGTGAGGGGCGTCACAAATTTATATTTCAGAGAGAGCTCCAGGGCTTTTGCTGCAAAATTCCTCTTTTTTTCTTCTTGAGCTGAAATGCTGAATGCAGGAAGAGAATCAGAAGCTTGCACCTTTTAAGAAACTTTCTACAAAGCCAAGACAATAAACACTGCTTTACATTCTTCTGCGTAATAGCAACATTCTCTTCTGTAATCGTCAAAAAAACACTGAACTCGGGTTCTGTCTTTTTCATTCATTGGTTAGGTCTTATTACTTTAAATATTATTGTTAGAAATACTATTTGGATCTCATGAAGTATTACAAAACTTTTTGTTCCACAAAACCTTGTCTACACTACCAGTTGGATTGATGTGTAGAGATCGATCTATTGGGGATCGATTTATTGCATCAGGACACGATAAAATCGATCTCCAGAGGCACTCCCCACTCCGGAACTCCAGCTCACCAAAAGGTGCAATGCAGAGTAGACGGGGGAGCCCGCTGTCGACTGCTGCCGCCGTGAGGACGGCAGGTAAGTCAACCTAAGATGCGTCAATTTCAGCTATGGTATTCATGTACCTGAAGTTGCGTATCTTAGGTCGACCCTCCCCGCTAGTGTAGACCAGGCCCAAGTCTCAGCACCCAATGCTCAAGTAAACCATTCTGTGTATTTGTATTTTAATAGTAGTTACCATGGTCTTTTAGTGGTGAAAAAGATCCTTGTCTGAATTTTCAAGTTCAGGGACCACAGCAACCAGCAGCTATTGAGTTTTCTAAGGTGTTTTTTTTTCCTTTTTTAAACATCACATTTTGACTGATGGTATAGTGATAACTATCACTAGACAGTTTTGTTTGTAAACCTTTTAACCAAAGATGGCTTTTGTGTTTTGGATATGTTGTCTCCTCAGTTTTGGCATCAGGGACAAAAAAAAATAAATCACCATGCTGGCCCTTCCCCAAAATCAGCAGACTGCCTCTGCTTATAACTCCTAATGTATGACCCCCCTACATACTACCATCAGTCACACTTATAGCATGCATGTAGAACTCTCATCCTTTGGCTCCAAAAACATTGTGCACTACCCAAGATGTTAAAAGGGCAGCACAAATAGATCAGGCAGGAGGGGGGAAACCATGTATATTAAGGCAGATATGATCACAACCAGAAAATCTCTCCACTATGAGCAGATGTCACCTGTAATTTGGCAGAAGAAGTGTGTCTATTTTTCCTGAATTCACCAGAGGCTGTCGGTGTCCTATCAATATAACTTCAAGATTAAGTTACACTAAGTATAGGGATTGATACTTTAATAAGGCCAGAAGCACCCATTAAGATCCAGTCTGATCTCCTGCTATCAGGTGATAGTACTTCCCACATTAATTCCTGTTTGAACTGGAGAATCATTTTTAGAAAAACATCCAGTCTTGATTTTAAATTTGCAGAGATGGACAGTCCACCAATAGTCTTGATAAATAGTCCTCATTGTTAAAAAATTTCACCTTATTTCTAGTTTGAATTTGTCTATCTCAGGGATAGGCTACCTATGGCACTTGTGCCAAAGGCAGCACACAAGCTGATTTTCAGTGGCACTCACACTTCCCAGGTTCTGCCCACTGGTCTAGGGTGCTCTGCATTTTAATTTAATTTTAAATGAAGCTTCTAAAACATTTTAAAAACCTTATTTACTTTATATACAATAGTTTAAAAATGTTAAAAACTTCTAAAAACATTAAAATGTATTACTGGCATGCAAAACCTTAAATTAGAGTGAATAAATGAAGACTCAGCACACCACTTCTGAAGATTGCCAATTCCTAGCTTCAACTTCCAGCCATAGGATCTTGTCATTCCTTTGTCTGCTAGATTGAAGAGCCCTTTATTATTAAATATCTGTTCCACTTGGAAGTACTTATAGACTGTAATCAAGTTACCCTTTAACCGTCTCTGTTGAAGCTAAATAGATTGATCTCCTTGGTATGTTTTCTAATCCTTTAATTATTCTTGTGCTCTTTCTCTGAAGCTTTCCCAATAAATCAGCATCCTCCAAGAACTGTGGACACCCACCTGGACACAGTATTCCAGCAGTGGTTGCAACAATGCCAAATCCACAGGTGACATAACCTCCCCAGTCCATTTATATATTCAAGAATTGCATTAGCAAGGCCATAATGTTGCACTGGGAGCTCATGTTCCGCTGATTATCCACCATGACCTCCAAGTCCTTTTCAGAGTCACTGCTTTCCAGGATAGACTTCCCCATCCTGTAAATATGGCCTACAGTTTTTGTTCCTAGATGTATGATCTTACAATTGGCTTTATTAAAATACATATTGTTTGCTTGCGCTCAGCATACCAAGAGATCCAGACCTCTCTGTATCAGGGGCCTGTCCTTTTCATCATTTATCAACTCCCAATCTCTGTATCAAACTTCATCTGTGATTTTATCTGCAAACTTCATCAGTGATTTTATGTTTTCTTCCAGGTCACAAATAAAAGTGTTAAGTAGTGAAGGGCCAAGAGCTCATCCCTGCAGACCCCATTAGAAACACACCCACTTGATGATGATTCCCCATTTACAATTCCATTTTGAGACCTATCAGCTAACTCATTTTTTATCAATTTAATGTGGCCTTTGCTGATTTTGGATCATTCTAGTTTCTTAATCAAAATATTGTGTTGTAATAAAGTTGCAATCTTATAAAAAATCAAGTTAATTTGACAAGATCTATTTTTCATAAAAATATGTTAACTGCATATATTTTATCACCCTCCTTTAATTCTTTATTAATTAAGCCCCATGTCCATCGTTTTTTGCCCAGCATCAACATCAGGCTGACAGACCATTTCTTACTCAGTTTGTCTTGTTTAAATATTGGCACAGCATGAGCTTTTTTCCAGCTCACTGGAACTTCACCAGTGTTCCAAGACACTGAAAAACAAAATTAACAGTCCAGAGAGCTCCTTGGAAAGCACTTTTAAAGCTCTCTGATGCAAGTTATCTTGACATGCTGATTTTAAAGTGTCTAGCTTTAGTAGCTGCTTTTTACTATCCTCGTGAGTTAGTGCTGGAATGGAAAGTATTTCTTCACTTGATATGCATACATCATCTGTGTTTTTTCACAGATACAGAACAAATAATTATTGACCGCTTTTGATTTTTCTGAATTATTGACAATTTTACAATTTCCACTAGGCAGTGTGACTGTCTTTCTTGATTATGGGTTTGTGGCTTTTGGGGCAGCTAGTAATCTAGTAAAATGTTCTAAAACAGACCTCAATTATCATTCACATTTTTCTGTTTAAATTCTCTCTCTCAATTGATTTGGCTCATAATTGTTTCGGCTCATAATTGTTTCAGCTTTGTGAAAATGGTCCCTTTAAAGCAACAAGTATGTATATTACTGGTTTAGATGGTATTCTATTTGCACATAACAAATGTAATCAAGTCATGATCACTTTTATCTAATTTACCACTTATTTTGAGTTCTGTGATAAGTTCTTCTTTATTTGTCAAGATGAGATCTAATATAGAAGTCCCCTGAGTTGAATGCAACACTTTGAGTTAGTATCAACTCATGTGAGTGCAGATTAAAGTTCAGGTCCAATGCCAACCCATTCATTGTCAAGTAATATTTTTATGTGTTGCAATGTAGAGGTTATAGCCCAAAGTCCAGTAGAGGGCAGTACTACACTCATATGCATTTTACAGTCTATCAGTAGATGATACTAATTTTTATAGGAAACACATGTTTATAGAGTGTTTCTTTGCATTTTCTAGTGGGCTGTTGGTTGTATATGTCTAACAGCTTATTTAAAAGAAAGTCTATTGGGTGTTTTTTATGCAGTTTTTAACCTGTATAGAAAGACTCACTCTGAATTAAATATATATTAGTAAAGAGCACATGCAATTGATCTATTCATAATAGTTTTTCTGCAACAATATTTAAAAAGACAGGTAAAACATGTTCCATTATCAATCTATTTTTATACATAGGTACTTAATTATTACACTGGTTCTTATTTGCTTAGTGCTATTCCATTCATTGTTCACTCTCATTTTCTAAACCATAAAGTGATATAAAATAGAATATAGACCTACATGTTTATCATGCATTTGGCGTCTGTTCATCTGAGTTAACAAGGGCACCACAAGCCAGTAGTTTCCATTAAATACTGTCTTTAGAGGGAAAGCATTTTAGGATAAAGAAAAATGATCAAGCCTGACCATCTATAACAAAGAAATATTTATTGTATTCAGGATTCCTAAAGCCACTGTGTGGCAAAATTATTTATTTAAATTCTAACCTGAGTCTATTCTAAAAGGAATAAGTTGCTTGCCTAGAAGACTAAAAAACAAGCAAAGACATTCCTGCTATAATTGTAGCCACATTCAGAATCTGTATAAGACATATGCAATAATACATGGGGAAATCTAGAGCTGCTTTGAGTTTCTATCTAGATTTAGTCCCTCATTTTAAGGGTACATCTAGTGTAGACGCAATAAATTGATCCCCGAGTGCACTCCCCATCAACTCCTGTACTCCACCTCAGTGAGAGGCGAAAGCAGAATCAAGGGGGGAGTGGCAGTGGTTGACTCACTGCCGTGTGGACGGCCAGGTAAGTGGACCTAAGATGCACTAACCTCAGCTACACTATTCGCGTAGCTGAAGTTGCGTATCTTTGGGCTGGTCCTCACTAGGGTGGGGGATCGACTGTAGATACGCAACTTCAGCTACGTTAATAACGTAGCTGAACTTGGTGTCTCTACAGCCGACTTACCTCTCGTCCTCACGGCGGCGGCGGGCGGCGGCAAGCTCCCCTGTTGACTCCGGCTTACTCCTCGTGGCGAGCTGGAGTTCCAGAGTTGACTGTGGCGCTGCTGGCAATCGATTTATCGCGTCCTGACAAGACGCGATAAATCGATTGCCAAAAGACCGATTTCTGCTGCGCCAAGTGAGGACAAGCCCTTAGATTGACCCCCTCCTAGTGTAGACCAGGCCTTAGAGTCAGTAGGGAATAGGAAACTGTAGAAAGGAAGGGGTGAGTAGAGAAGGACATGTGCTGAACACTGTAAGATGAGGAATAGTATCAGTGGAACTCAGGAGCTCTCTTCCAACTCTCCAAAGATAGTGATGATTACACAATGCATGTGTACAAGAAAGGGAGGTTCCAAAACAGGAGAACAACATGGGCCTTTATGAAGGTGCTGTAGGTTGATGCCAGGCACCCTCCCCTGACTACTCAGACCCCAGATTACAAGGCCCATGTAACTCCATTCACTTATGCCCCGATCTGTGTGGAGTTGTGCCATTCTTTAGCGCCACTTGTCAGCTATGATGGATGGAAATAAAGCACTGAAACTGGGGGGTGGGTAGATTCAGGACTCTCATACCTGGCCTACTATCACTATAATTAAAAATGAGTTATATGCACATAGGCAGAATTTGTCCCACATAAAGACAATTAAATGATCCCAGTCCATTTCCACTGGAATGCAGAGCAAATCCGTGATGGTTAAAGATGGGCTGGGGGTTTGGGGGTGCGTGGGTGGGAGGGTTCCTTGTCATTTTATTTAGGAAGAATTTAAGTGCTGGTGAAAGGTGACAGGTTGAAAGCTTGAAGTGTTCTATTTATCCACAGATGTTATAGGGTACAAGAGGCAGCACAAGTGCACGATTTCCTATGCTGTCCTTCAAATGGTCCACAGCTCAGATTTGAACGGACCATTTCAAGCGAGGAGAGAACTGTTCAGTTTCCATGGCCATATTTAGTCCTTTGACCTTCTCCTGAGACTGATATGCTTTAGTGGATTTCATGATGTGGATACATGTCTACTGGGAACTGAAGCAACTCATATCACATCAACCAACAGTTATCTGATAGTAACAAGATTTGGTCACTACCAACACACAAAGCAATTTTAACTGTATACTTTTTTATACTTAGTTACCGTTTTTCCAGTAATTGTTGGATGGTGAGATAGGCCCAAAGCCTCTCAAGGTAATCCCCAAATATGTATTCCTGGTCTTGGAAAGCTTTAGCCGTTTCTTCAATATCTACTTGTTCAGTAAAAGTCACATCATTGTTTGCCTGTTGGGAATTGAGAATCTGCTGTTTACAAAAATTAAAATGATCTCACCACTGCATAAAGGTATTTCAATTAGGGATGCATTTTTACATACAAAAATGCAGCAGCTAACAAATGGTCTCTATTAACTTGCAATTAATTACACTGATGTTAATCAAATCAGATAAAGAAATTAGTCTGCAATGGTGAAAATAATACAAGAAATTTTGGTGGGGCTTTGGGTACCTATACTTGGATATATGCCATGCTCTGACACTAACATACATATTCTGGGACATCTCTATATATTTATTAATCCCTGTTCAATTACAGTAGCAGCCAAGTGAATCTCAGTGTTACCGCATAAGGTAATACAAGGGTAAAGCAGCGATAATACACTTAATTTAGATCAAATATGAAAGAATGGGGTTATTGAGATATTTAAGTGGATACTCAAGACTTCCTTTGCAATCGGTGGCATGCAAGAGCGTGAAGATTTAATCTCCTTTTCGCTAATTCCTAGTAGCTCATTCTTAGTGGGATGCTTTTGAGTTATCACTTCCCAAAAGTACTGAAACACTAAACTACCACTATGGGGTGTTTGGTGAAAGCTAGAACCCATCTATAAGATCAAATAACATTGATTTATTTTTCAGTGAGGAAGTGGTGGCGCTGGCAACCCACCACATACAGAGAGACATATGTCAGTGTAACAGGAGTCATTTGATAGACTGTCCACCATTGTGCCAGCTGATAAACATTTCAAAAGAAAAAAAATGTCATTTAATTTCAAAGAGACTAAAACTTTTAAATAAGTCAGGTATTTTTGCAAGTTTGCCTATTAACTGTATGGTGGATGTCAAACTTATTTTTTTAGCGGTGATTATGCAACTATTATGCCTAAGTAGGACCACTGAAATATGTCACACACATTCCATTTACAGAGTGGGGATGTAGAGTCTTCATATTTGTTTTTATGTTTCTGCAGGATTTTTCTGGCATGATTCAAGCCATGACATTTTATAAAACAGGCTTAAAATAAACACACAGCAGAATCAATACTTACACCCTGAGCTTTCACTCCAGCAGTAAAGCTGTTCAGGTCATTATCTATAATATGTCCAGCCACCACAATTTCAGAGCCATCATAATAATGATCAAAATTGTTCTGGGTTAATTCAGATGTTGCATTGATAGGGTAGTGCAGTTGCACTTCTCGAAGCATGGGATTGGCCACTTCATCATAAAAACTCTGTAAGGGAAAAAAAGGGATCAAATCCAAATAAATTAAAATGTCTGTGCTATGTAGTACTGCTCAGGCATTCAAATTTTGCCCAACAAAGGACTGCACTAGGAGCTAGCCAAGAGTCTGAAAGCTACACCTAATTTGCCCTCTTTTATTCTATGGAGGTATAGCTTGCAGAAAGCAATAGTCCCAGCGTACAAATTTCCATTTTGAATCGACTGGTCAGGCTGCTTATATTAATTCAGAAATTGAATGTTGAAAAAGTTACATTAGAAGGCAGTGTGTTTTAGTGGATAGAGAACCAGACCAGGAGTCCCAAAATCTGGACTCTATTCCCAGCTTTGCAGATAAATTGCTGTGTGATCCTCTCTAATCCATTTAGCTTCCGTGCCTCAGTTTCCCTGTTTTGGATAATGAGGATAAATAAGGCTTACCCCTTTATAAAGCACTTTTGAGATCTGTATATGAAGAGTGTTGGGTTTTTTACTACTTTCCACAGCCACAGCCATATGTAGTGTGCATATCTAATATGGTCAACAATCTGGCTCCCTCTTTACTACCAGACAGTTCCCATTAACCTCCTCCCCCTATACACACACAATTAATAAGTCTAAATCTTTAGAGGAGCTTCCAGTTTAAACCCCTTTTAATTAACTAAATGGAGACTGAATTTCTAAAATTGAATAACAGAGACTTGATGGGATAATTGGAGTACTGTCATGGATGGATATAAACTGTTCAGGAAGGACAGGCAGGGCAGAAAAGGTGGGGGAGTTGCGTTGTATGTAAGAGAGCAGTATGAGTGCTCTGAGCTCCAGTATGAACCTGCAGAAAAACCTGAGAGCCTTTGGATTAAGTTTAGAAGTGTGAGCAACAAGAGTGATGTTGTGGTGGGAGTCTGCTACAGATCACCAGAACAGGGGGATGAGGTGGATGAGTCTTTCTTCCAGCAACTAATAGAAGTTACTAGATCACAGGCCCTTGTTCTCATGGGGTACTTCAATCACCTTGATATCTGCTGATAGAGCAATTCAGTGGTGCACAGACAATCCAGGAAGTTTCTGGAAAGTGTAGGGGACAATTTCCTGGTGCAAGTGCTGGAGGAACCAACTAGGGACAGAGCTCTTCTTGATCTGCTGCTCACAATCAGGGAAGAAATAGTAAGGGAAGCAAAAGTTGATGGGAACCTGGGAGGCAGTGTCCATGAGATGGTTGAGTTCAGGATCCTGACACAAGGAAGAAAGGAGAGCAGCAGAATACAGACCCTGGACTTCAAAAAAGCAGACTTTAACTCCTTCAGGGAACTGATGGGCAAGGTCCCCTAGGAGAGTAACATGAAGGGGAAAGGAGTCCATGAGAGCTGGCTGTATTTTAAAGAATCCTTATTGAGATTGCAGGAACAAACCATCCCGATGTGTAGAAAAGATAGTAAATATGGCAGGCAATCAGCCTGGTTTAACAGTGAAATCCTTGCTGATCTTAAACACAAAAAAGAAGCTTACAAGAAGTGAAAGATTGGACAACTGACCAGGGAGGAGAATAAAAATATTGCTCAGGCATGCAGGAGTGAAATCAGGAAGGTCAAATCACACTTGGAGTTGCAGCTAGTAAGGGATGTTAAGTGTAACAAGAAGGGTTTCTTCAGGTATGTTAGCAACACAAAGAAAATCAAGGAAAGTGTGGGCCCCCTACTGAATGAGGGAGGCAACCTAGTGATAGAGGATGTGGAAAAAGCTAATGTACTCAAGGCTTTCTTCACCTTTGTCTTCATGAACAAGGTCAGCTCCCAGACTACTGCACTGTGCAGCACAGTATGGGGAGGAGGTGACCAGCCTTCTGTGGAGAAGGAAGTGGTTCAGGACTACTTAGAAAAGCTGGATGAGCACAAGTCCATGGGGCCGGATGCACTGCATCCGAGGGTGCTAAAGGAGTTGTTGGAGGTGATTGCAGAGCGATTAGCCATTATCTTTGAAAACTCATGATGATTAGGGGAGGTCCCGGATGACTGGGAAAAGGCTAATGTAGTGCCCATCTTTAAAAAAGGGAAGGAGGAGGATCTGGGGAACTAGAGGCCAGTCAGCTTCACCTCAAGTCACTGGAAAAATCATGGAGCAGGTCCTCAAGGAATCAATTCTGAAGCATTTAAAGGAGAGGAAAGTGATCAGGAACAGACAGAATGGCTTCACCAAGGGCAATTCATGCCAGACTAATCTAATTACCTTTTATGATGAGATAAGTGGCTCTGTGGATGAGGGGAAAGCAGTGGACATGTTATTCCTTGACTTTAGCAAAGCTTTTGATACGGTCTCCCACAGTATTCTTGCCAGCAAGTTAAAGTAGTATGGGCAGGATGAATGGATTATAAAGTGGATAGAAAGTTGGCTAGATTGTTGGGTTCAGTGGGTAGTGATCTATGGCTCCATGTCTAGTTGGCAGCCGGTATCAAGTGGAGTGCCCCAAGAGTCGGTCCTGGGACCGGTTTTGTTCAATATCTTCATTAATGATCTGGAGGATGGTGTAGATTGCACCCTCAGCAAGTTTGCAGATGACACGAAACTGGGAGGAGAGGTAGATATGCTGGAGGGTAGGGATAGGGATACAGTGGGACCTAGACAAATCAGAGAATTGGGCCAAAAGAAATCTGATGAGGTTCAAGAAGGACAAGTGCAGAGTCATGCACTTAGGACGAAAGAATCCCATGCACTGCTACAGACTAGAAGATCAAATGGCTAGACAGCAATTCTTCAGAAAAGGACCTAGGGGTTACAGTGGACGAGAAGCTGGGTATGAGTCAACTATGTGCCCTTGTTGCCAAGAAGGCTAACGGCATTTTGGGTTGTATAAATAGGGGCGTTGCATGTGATCATTCCCCTCTATTCGGCATTGGGTGAGGCCTCATCTGGAGTACTGTGTCCAGTTTTTGGCCCCGCACTACAAGAAGGATGTGGAAAAATTGGAAAGAGTCCAGCAGAGGGCAACAAAAATGATTAGGGGACTGAAGCACATAACTTATGAAGAAAGGCTGAAGGAACTGAGATTATTTAGTTTGCAGAAGAGAAGAATGAGGGGGGATTTGATAGCTGCTTTCAGCTACCTGAAAGGAGGTTCCAAAGAGGATGGATCTAGATTGTTCTTAGCGGTACCAGATGACAGAACAAGGAGTAACAAGGTCTCAAGTTGCAGTGGAGGAGGTCTAGGCTGGATATTAGGAAACACTATATCACTAGGAGGGTGGTGAAGCACTGGAATGGGTTACCTAGGAAGGTAGTGGAATCTCCTTCCTTAGAGGTTTTTAAGGTTAGGCTTGACAAAGCCCCAGCTGGGATGATTTAATTGGGGATTAGTTCTGCTCTGTGAGCAGGGGGTTGGACTAGATGACCTCCTGAGGTCCCTTCCAACCCTGATATTCTATGAACTTCTGAAAAATAAAATTGGATATAGTACATAAATTAATTTATCAATCTTTCAGTGATAGTGTACCTAATGAGTAAGGCTACATTTTAGTCACAGGTATTTTTAGTAAAAGTCATGGACAGGTCACGGGCACTAAACAAAAATTCACGGTCCATGACCTGTCCATTACTTTTACTTTATACCCCTAACTAAAACTTGGGCTGGGGGCTGCTAGAGTAGTAAGGGGGCATCGGAGGTGCTAGGAGGGTAGCCTTGGACCCCCACAGGTTCTGGTCGGGGGAAGCAGGCAGCGAAGCATGGCCCAAGACCCCAGCTAGTTTGTGTGTGGGGGTAGGCAGTGGTGGCATGCAGCCTGAGACCCTCGCTGGTGCGGGGGAGGGTTGGCGAGGCTGGCAGGCTCCCTACCTGACTCTGACCAGGATGCCTCTGCAACTCCTAGTGGTAGGTGTGGCCAAGAGGACTCCGCATGCTGCTCCCGCCACAAGTGCCAGCTCCTCAGCTCCCATTGGCCAGGAACTGCAGCCAATGGGAGCTGCAGGAGTGGCACCTGTAGGCGTGGGCAGCATGCAGAGCCCTCTGGCCCCTCCACCTAGGAGCTACAGAGACCTGCTTGTGGGAGCTGGGGAGCCCTCTCCCACAAGATAAGCGTCATCCTGCACTCCAATCCCCTGCCCTAGCCCCCTCCCAAACTGCTGCTGTTGGCAAGATTCCGTGACTTCCATGACAGACACACAGCCTTAATAATGAGTGGTAACAAATGCATACAGCATGCCTGATTTATTGACACCAATCTCTCAGTCTCTTCAAACCTGTACAGCCACTTGAACATTGGCGAAAGGACTGAAGTCACATTTGGTGGCAGAAAGATGATTATTTCAACTGCAGAAAATAGTTCATATCACCAGATGTTCATAAGATCAATGCACCTAAAACTGGAATTCAACTGTAAATTCTCTATATGGGTAACACAGAGATCAAGTAAGAGGTGTGATTGCTTCATAGGGGGTTATTATACTGACGGTTGCTGAATACATTAATCTCTCTCATTGAATTTAATGAGTGTTGAGGATTATCAGTACTTTCCATGTTATTCTCAGCCCTTTGTAGGATTGGGCTATCATGTTCTCTATCATGCTCTGGATACTGAACCAAGAAGATAATACAATGTTGCATTATAAAAAAAATGATCTGTCCATGGGATTAGTGAGACCAGATGGGTGAGGTAATATCTTTTATAGGACCAAGCTTTGGATTAATGTCTCATTCCTTTACAGTGAACATGACTTTGGATGGTGAACATTTAACAAAGGGAACTCCCCTTTCTCTTCTGCCTTCATCCACATGTATTAGATATTCTTTATTTTAAAACTAATAAGTAAGTAACAGAAGGTATTTGGCTAGGAAAATACAAATGCACAGCTCAATGCAAAATCACTGTGGATGGACAGTAAGAGTTTAAAACTGGTTGTGAAAACCAGTATCTATAATCCTCCACCCATAAGACACTAACTTCTCCCCATGATGCATAACTGAACTGTATTTTTAATGACCGAGCACCCTGAAGAGACTCAGTGGGTAATAAGCCAGGCCTGGTGATGGGTGCAGTTTAAGATCCTAAACAAAATGGAATTGAACATCACTTCTGAATAACCAGGAAAAAAAAAATTTAGTCTTATTTCTTATGCTCAAGTTTTAAAACTCATTCTTAGAAGTTTCCCCACTGTCTATTATGTTTAATATCACTATCAAAGTATATGTTTGTTTACTAATATCACTTGTTGGCTAAGCTGGAAAAAGTACATAAAGTACATTAGATAAAAAAGTACATTAGGTAATTCTAATACTTGTAAGAGTTGGTGCCTAGGGCAGTTATATTTCTTCCTACCTGTAGCTGCAAAGCTGAATCAGAATCTTCATAGATACGGCGAGTCAATCCATTGTTCTCCAGTGCCATCTTTTCTAAAAAATTATAATCCATATCATAGCCAAAGGCAAGGTTATATAAGGAATATCTGCCTTGAATGGCATTTTTCACATTCTCTTGAATTTTTTCCTGGCTGAATTCTCCTGCATCAAAACACAGAAAACAATTAAATTTTATGGAGAAGAGTCTTTCCCTTTAAAGAGCATGTTTAGAAAAATACTATTATGTGGTTAAAATACACGCATAAAAAAATTAGCACAGAGAAAGTAGAAGCCTAGAGAGGAGAGATATTACAGGTAAATCCCAACTGCAGTTGCTATGGGTCTGGCTTTATTTTTTTGATTGGTTCACACCCATTTTTTCTGTTTTTAACTTGGAAACCAGTTAAAGTTCCTAATTAAAATAAAGATAACTAAAAATGAGAGAGACCATAATGTGTTAACCCTTCCAGAAAAAGTCTCAAGGTTCAACCAAATAGACAAACTTCAGCAGAATAGGAGTTAATAGCTGCCCTAAATAATTTTTTATGGTCACTGTATGAGTTCTTTGCTTTCTGGATACTCCTTAGGAGTGGCATCTGACTTATCATAGGGATGCAGTTACTGATGCTCAAACCAACAGTGGGATGACCACAGGCAGCAGAACTATGAACACTCACCGCTAGTGGGATTCCCATCAGTCAGCATTATAATTGTAGAGGAGCTTCTTTCAGGCAAAACCTTCTCTTTGTGAGCTTCATTCATCATTTCAACTGTTCTTATTAAAGCATCATTTATGTTTGTCACTGCAAGAGACATGACCACAAAAAACAGAACAAGAGTGAGTACAACGTTCCACTGTGTGTCATTTCAGAATGTTTCAAGCCTACCAACAGCCTATAGGCCCCTCTAGGAGTAAAGGATATTGATGACTGTGTCTACTCACAGCTATGTGACAATAACACAGACAGAAAAAAAATATGCAGAGTGGTTTTATACTAGCATGGGATACTCTGGCCCTCAACACCTTCATATCAAATGAGGGAGCAATCAGGTTACTCCTGCAATTGCTTTCTTCGTGTTTACTGTGCCTGTCTTTGGAAGGTAAGCTTCTAACAGGAAACCAAACAATATGTGCAGTAGCATTGAGGTTCATCACCTGTGAGTAGACTGTGCTAATGGTTGTAGCCATTTCAATTTGGCTCATTGTATAATTTTAATCATGCTAAATTTCTACATTTTGAACAATGCTGTAGATCCCTCTTTGTTCCATCCTGTTGGCTGGGATCCATTCTGCCACCATTACATGCTGCAGTCTTTCCCCTAACACCAGCTCAGCCTAATCCTCCTAACTCCTTCTTTCTGTAACGACTCCCTCACAAGCCCTCTCTGGCTCCAGACCCTGTTCCCATGCCCAATCTTTGGCCAGATTTTTTCTTGTCACCTTCCTCAGACCCAGAGATCCCTTCCTAGTCTCTTCTGCTGGAGTCAATTGTCCACCAGCAAATACACCTTCTATTTCCTTTTATTCATATTCATTGTTTGCCAAAGAGGGACACCAATTATTTGTTATTTAGCTGACTAGTGAAAACATGGTTTCATCATGCCCCTGTTTGAGATCCTTGGAGGAAAGATGTAAGTGCAAAGTATTTATTACGAATCTTTCTTTTAAAGAAATGTATGTTAAAATGTAGTGATATTTACATCCTGTGGCTTTTATGGATTTAACAAACTTCTGTGCTTCCTTCAAATTATCTAAGGTAGCCTTGACTAAGTATTCCTTCCAGGGTATTATCCTGTTATTAAACAAGATAAAGTTGAAGTGGTCATTCTCTTTGACATCATCCAATATTTTGAGGAGTGCTTCTTTCGTCTAGAACAAATAATAATCAGTGTTAAAAGAAACATGAGAACATGAAATCTGAAGCTTGTCCATATTTTATTATAGAGACAGCTAGTAACAACCCCTATTCTTAAATTACCTGATGCTTTCCATAATAAGATATTCTTGCAAACTTTTTTGAGATGCTCTACTGCCTCCATTGTTTGCCGCAGAACTTTGCAATTTGGCAGGGAAACAGTGTTCAGGCTAGTAGAGATGCCTTTTATTGGTCTCATGACATTCCATTTAGGTATCTTAAGATATGTCTTCACCGCAGAGTTAACCGGGGCTCTTACCTTGGTGTTACCCCATACTCTCCCATACCCTACCATCCATCGTCAAAGACCTCTCACCCAAGTTTCATGGTGCTTTAAACCTGGGCTAGCTGGCCTGGCTGGGATATATATTAGAATCTGGATGCCGCTTTCACCCTCACTTTTCAGTGAGGATTCAGGCTAAACCATCTGAGTGCTAATAGTGACAGAGTGTCCTGTGGCACCTTAAAGACTAACTAAAATTTTAGAGCATAAGCTT